>JABAJZ010013686.1:0-30297 GCA_018857265.1 Termitomyces sp. T32_za158 | reverse complement strand
TCCCCTCAACTCAATAGCTTCGCCTCGTTTCCCGGTTCCACTCCAACTCAATAGTATCGTCTCGTTTCTCCGTTTTCCCCTCAACTCAATAGCTTCGCCTCGTTTCCCGGTTCCACTTCCACTCAATAGTATCGTCTTGTTTCTCCGGTTTCCCCCTCGACTCAACAGTTTTGCCTCGTTTCCCGGATCCCCTTCAACTCGACAACCTCGTCTCGTCTCTCCGGTTTCACTTCGTCTTCACAGTTTCACCTCGTCCTTTCGTCTCACTTCCCGGTTCGCGTCCCGGACCCCTCCGGCCTCAGTTAATCTCGCCCTCTTCCCATTCTAGCAACTCGTCCCATAAATCCACCCTTCGTTCTATCGTCACTCTCCCTGATAACGCCCCACGCGCCCCGGAACTCGCTTAACTCGTCCCGGAGCACCTGCGCTACGTCCCGGATCACCGTCCACACCCCCAAAAGCTCCTAGCATCTCGGAGCATCCTCCTTACCGCACCCAGGACTTCCTCACATCGCGTTAGGTTAGGTGTATCTAGCTATATCCAGTCTGCTACCGTAAGGCCTTGCTTTGGAAGAAGCCCCCAAGGTCAGCGGGACCTGACAGTCGGGGCGGGGGAAGTGTGTGCTCAAGAAGGCAGGGCAGCTGGCGGGGAGACCGGGAAGGAGCGTGGGGGTTGGAATAGGTGTCCCAGGGTTGTGTGGTGTGCTCCAGGGACGGGTCGTGACAGGACTCATCTATTTTGTCCCAGACTACTTGTTCTACCTCTTGGACCACCTTCTATGTCCCAGACCACCCTAGAACTATCCCAGAGCATCGCAGATCACTTTCTCAACCTTGCCCTGGACTTCGTCCCCTTGCACCAGGTTGCATGTATCTAGTTACATCTAGTCCACCATCGTAAGGCCCTGCTTTGGAAGAAGCCCCCATAGTCAGTGGGACCTGACAGTATCATCTGCTTGACAGGGGTTGGGCTTTCCATGTAGATGCTCTTCTTTGGCCAGGTCAAATGCAGAGTCAATGTGAAGGGTGTCAATGTCAGACATGTCTTTGGCGCTAGCCAAGTGCAAAGCTATTGTCCTTCTGCAGATTTTATTGGGTAAGATCAAGAAACATACTGACTGGGCTGCTTTTGTGCCTTTGGAACTGGAGTAGAGCCTGGTTTGTAGCCATGGATGGTATGGTTTTCCATCAGCCTTCATTTTGTTGGCCTTCATTTCCATTGGCCATTCAGCTCTGTCAACTGTTTGGTTCCGTCAACTGTTCAGCTGTGTCAGCCATTCAGCCCCATCAGCTGCTCAGTCCCGTTGGATGTTCAGTTGTGAAATCTGGTGCAATGTGAGGCTAATGAACTAAGGTAGTATACTATGCTCTTGTGTGGATGCGTTGGATAGTTTCTACACTTAATGTAGAGATGAAATATGAGCCAATGGAGAAGCAAAAGCTTTGTTATTTCTGTCAGTTAGACTTCCGTTGTTGCACTGCACTCCATTCCAAAATCGTCGTCCATTGCCAAGAACTGCTGGACAGAAAGCACACAACAGAATGGATATTTGCACAATCAGACATTCCTGACAGGTTTGGAGCATATAAATCACAGAACTGCTAGATGGAGAGCACACAGTGGAATGGATACACCGGACTATCACCTCTCTATTGACAGGAGTGGATGAAGGCACTTTGACTATGTGAGGTTGTAGAAGCTTGTTGAGCACTTTCCCCCACCTGCTTGTCGACAGATCTGTTATTGCTCATGGATCCGTTACTAAATCCATTTTCTGTTGCATAGAACCACTGAGTGGAAAGTGCAAAAATAAAATCCATCATCCTCTGTGTGAAATGATCTAAATCCACAAAAGATTCAATAGCAATAGGTTCTGCTTTTCTCATACACAACTACACATTTTATGGTTTGCATGGAGCTGTATGTGACATAACAATGTGGACTTCCGTTACACTGCAGCAGACTCTGCTGGACATGTACAACATGCTACAAGACGTGTTCTGCTACAATGTAGGACACGTACATTTGTTATGCCTCTATGTGCAACCTCCACGATCTCATCCTTCTCAGTTGTGCAATACATCTTATGCCATGGCAGGAACTCATAGTCTCTTGAAGAAGAACACCAAGGCTAGCCTCGAACTCATCCAACAGAAGTTTAACACGGATTTTGAGGAACAAGACATGTTTATTAAAGACATGGCATGCATACATATCATAGATGAGGACCATATCAGAAAAATGATTTCCTATGCTTCAACCTTGACTTTGATGTGTTGCCCCTCCATTGCAAACGTGATTCTCCACTTCAAATCTCAAAAGCTCAATAATGGTAAGCTCCTCAGACAATATTCAACCTTCTTAGTTGATCTTTTTGATTCAGGTCACCTCCCAGGTGAACATCTCAAACTCAAAGAGATTCAGCAGAATATTGCTGCTGACCTGGACTTAGACCCAGCAAGAATGAGCAAAGGGCAAAAGAAGGAACTAATCGAGAAACTCATTGAACATTGAGCACACAAGTCACAGGGATCGTACTCAGGCAACCATGCAGCGGCTATTGATGCCCATAAGAATATCTACATGCTCACTCAAGAGGTAAGTTTTTCCTCAAGTAAATGGCATATTGGATCTTGAGCTGATACTTGATACATAGATGAAGGACCTCAACCTGCATACTGGAGTTCAATCATTTGCATTTTTCTCCTGTAGCCATGCTGAGGATACTACTACATCGTTCATGGCCACCTTTTACGACACCATGATGAAGTTTTTTCTGGAAGTATTGAAGTTGGATTATACAGAGATGTTAGCTAAATTTGAGATGTATGCATGTCTTGAAGGCTGATGTAAGTGTTCTGTTACCTTTCTTTGTGCATGAGCTGAGAGAATACAGCTGCTGTGAAAGCCAACACACTGCCATCAGTGCGTGTAGAATGCACAGGCCTCATTCTAGATAGATTGCGTGAGTCATGATGGTGTTCAAAAAAATGAGTACTCACTGCCAGTCAGGTTTGATTCTCATTGACAAGAGTGTCAAGATGAAATTATGATACTGCCATAGTGGAGAAGTATCATGTCCATCTCGTGGGCTGACCCTTATGCATTAAATTTGGCAGTCCCTCAAATATTTCAACAACAAATGACATTTGGCTATTACAATCAGTGCTGAGGGATGGAGAGTGCCAGTGGATGTTCCTCACCAGCAACAAAAGGAAAGAACATGAACAAAAACTCTGGAAGAAAGAGGAAAGAACATTTGGACAAGGGTAAGGAGTAGAAGGGGCAGGAAAAGCAGGCATCAAGGAAGAAGGAAAAAACAATGTCACAGCTGCCACCAACTTACAAGAGCACTGAGTTTGTTCATGATGATGACTAGGATTCCAAGAGAGGTAGTGATGATAGTGGAGATGATGAGTAAGTCCACTCAGCATCTTTTTCTTGTCCTCTTCTGCAGCTACTTGCATGATCATCACCAATACTTGTGTTTGAAGGTCACTATTTATTAGAGGTTTTGGTGTACATATTTACAGGCTAACCCCACTATGGATTTTCTATACAATCATGTTTTATTGTCATTGGCTGAACCGTCAGAGTGCTATAGCAATGTACATAAGAAGACAAACACTACTCACATTGTTTGTCAAAAATTTCCGACAAACTTTGACAGGGGAGGTGAGCTCATTGTGTCTGACAATGAGCAGAGGGCAGAATCAAGTGTCGGTGTTGTTCCTGGAAAACTCTGACAGACAGCTGACACGACAGCAGTGCAGCAGTGATCCATCAGTGCCCAATGTTCCTGATGGTCTCAGCATTACCAGCAATAGTTGTGACCTTGAGCCAGTAGATGGTTGCAAAAAATAAGTCCAGTAGTAAAAGTGAAATATTGCAGGAAGGGTGATGTAAAGAAATCATGCCGAATTAGGTGTGGAAATTAACCTATATTCCATGCCTAATTAGGCAGGATATGTGGTAGCTACAGGTGCATATAGGACTGAGATAGACTGTGCAATGGTCTAAAGAGGGGGTGTGTAACCAGCAAGGTTACCTGTACTATATAGCCTTTGCACCAACAGTGCATAGTGTACCATATTTAGATCTCAACGCATGCTGTTGATGTGCATCTGTAGATTATGTAAGGATAACATCTTGTATTCACAATGTATCTAGTCTGATCTGACAATTCAGTCTGATTCAGCTACTGCGTGAACCACGCAAGATTGTTCTATCTGTAGCTAATGGCTACAGTGCCAGCAGTGGAATGATCAAAACCCCTGCCATTTTCCAATACTTTGTGATCAACACCTTCCACAGGAACACTGCAGACATGTACAACACATAATGAAAAGCTCTGGAAAACATGACCTGCATGCTAAATCAGAGAGATGATGCTTTCACACTCCAGAAATCAGGGATCTAGGTATCATTATATCTCTGGAGAAGGTCCAAATGAACCTGACAACATTTGAGGCAATGTTTGACTTGGCCAGACTTCAGAATCAATTGATAATATGGCTTGACAAAGCACCATGATAAGAAAAAATATATTATAGTTAAGAAATTAGTTCTGACTACTGGTATGGCATTAGAACACTTCACCACTAAAGGTATAGCACTAACCATTACCGAGGATGAAGGACAACCTTTCGGGTCTTCTGGATCTCTAGTCCGTCCATCCCAAAGTATCTACCACTCTCAAAGTGCCAAGAATCATTTGCTCTGACCCAGTTACACAAGCCATTCAGGTATCGTTCCAAATCAGCTTGATATTCTTCACCAAAATATGGAACATGGCTGAGGTTGTTCAGGACACCTTGCACACGCTTCGAGGCATAGTTACCAATCCATGTCATTGCTTCATTCAGAGTGACATGTTGATGATGCATCAGAACAGTGACCAAGTTGTGATCTTCATCACCACGGGCTTGTTCAACGTTATAAGAGTAAAGGTCCTAGTCAGAAACGGAAATGAGCTATAGACAAGGGAAAGGTTATGAGGTTTACGTTACTGAGAATAATCAGATCGACACAGGCATCGATAAAATCCTGAATGATGGGATCTTCAAAGACCTCATCCGGGAGATTTAATTCAAATTCCAGGACTATAAATGCCTGCTTTGCGCCAATTGTCTCACGACGGATAAGCAAATACTCGTCAATGTCTCTGATATAGTCCAGAGCACGATCATGAGCTTGAGTTGCAACTGCTTTAGTAAAGTTGTCAAGACTCTTCATGAGTCGACCACGCGCAGCTGCTGATGAACACTTTGATATCAACTTCCACAGTCTGTTTCAGTATCATGAGAACATCATTTTTTATGTCAAGCAAGCAGACTCAGGACTTACTGACGAAGAGCTTCTACGACAACGCACTCCTGAGCTGGCCTTGTCCTGTCAGGATTACGCATAGCATCCAGGACCAGAGCAGCCAGTTTCTGGGCTTCATGAGATGCCATGAGGTCTGAATTTTCGTCGTAGAGAAAAAACCAATTCATGAGATCACAGCCCACACGAAGAACATCTGCATACCGGAGGAGACAACAGTTAAAGATGAGGATACGCTAACAGAAGATGAACGATACCTTTGTTCTCCAGAGGATATGCAAGAAAGGAGAGCAGCGCTGATGAGCAATTATAAATGAACGAGTTCATTCTATGGTAGTCCGGAAATTTACCAAATTCGCCATGGTCAAATACTCGCTGCATATGAGGCGTGGATGCAAAACTCTGGATCCATTCCAACGATTCTGCCTTTATATGAGGGCTCGAGTGGGGATTCATAACACGGTTCCATGGCCAATCCGCAAGAATATCGGGTAGAATGAGCACAGATTCGTCAGACATCCTGTGGGGTGATTTCGGCTGATATACTAGCTACACATGGCTCGAATTTAAGGCAAGACACAAAGGTCAAAAGTTGAACGTTGATTCTCGGCCCTTGTCCGGTGCAGGGATATATTTTTATACAGAGTTTTGGCACACATATGAGCAATATTTTGAGCCATCTTCATTCGCCAATGAATATCGTCCACCTGATGCTGGAAGAATGGAAGAATAGCTGAGACCGGTCTGGAAGCGACCTTGTCTTGGTTGTTTGCACCCTGACAAAGCTCCATTTCGGAAAAAATTGCACGGAGTATACATATACTTAGGTACAGCGATTGGCGTTCTTTGACATTCATAATTCGCTCTGTCATTCAAAAACTCCTAGAACTGCTCAAGTTCTATCTCCTTGACTTGGCGCAAAATCTGTTTGGAACCAGCCTCATGCGAGCCAGGATGTGAAGGCGGTCGAAAAGAAGCCATTGAGAGGCCCAGGCATACTCATGAGGGTCAGAGCATAAAAGAGCCAGTGAGAAGGAGCAGGCTTTAAAATTTAAAGTATGCTCGATGTGTGCCAGTATGCCCCACGCGTCGAGCGGTAGGCAACATTTCGGCAACTGAGTCAGGTGGCCAAACATCCGCACACAGATGGATCGGGCAACTTGACCAACCTGACCAGTGACCACGCCCACCCCTTTACCTGCGCGAGGGTGAGGGTGAAGGCGACGTCGAGATAGCGCCGCCTTGCCCCGTGTCCGGTGTTTTGCATCGGGAATCCGGATGGATGCCCAGACCACCTTGTGATGCAGAGGACAAAGTCCCAGTACCACCTCACGGTAAGATATATACATCACCAACTTTGTCACGTACACACAACGTGGTATATTTGCCGCCGTTCTGCAACTCCTCCCCTTCTTGCGCCTGGAAGTTCTCCCTCCGTTTGTCCGTCACACGTCCGCCAAGATGCTTCTGCTACTCTAGTCTAGCAAACAGCCTATTCAAATTCGAGAACATGGTCGATCAATGTGTCGTGTATCTGTAGCCACTTATTGATAAACGACGATAGCGCATCGCAGAGCATGGAGCTGATTACCCGGGAAAGCCTGTACGTGATGGGCACTGGATCAGACCATAACACTAGAACGACTTGCTGAGCTGGCTCATGGACGATGCAATCGGCAAGGAAGCTTCAACGCGTAGTCTGACAAGGATACCCACAGTCAACGACCTCGTCGCGAAGCTCCTGGAAGTCGGGATGTGACGCAAGGTAAAAGAGAACGTGTGTGACAGCCTGGAGAAGTTTTCAGTGGCCTGTTCCCATTTATTTGCCTGCGGTGACCATCGAAGATGGATAGCAGCCATGACGTGATCATCGACAAGGAAAGATAGATGCACGAGGCGCTAAACCGAATGTCCAAACTTCGATAGCTTCATCAACGAAAGCCAGCGGCTGAACACCACGCCTTTCCTTGCAACATTCAAACTTACCACTGAACCAGTATCCACAACTCTCAGAGTCCTAACGGAACGTACCGTCCGCTGCCCATTCACCTTCCACGATGGCAGTCCTCCCAGTGGGCACCAAAGCGTCCGCAGCAGTCTCTGCCGTCCACCACAGCGACGCGCACTACCCTGGCCCACACACCTTCCACCACTGCCGCTTCCCTTGTTGCGCGAACAAACCACCCTCAAACTCGACATTGTCTCGACGCATTCAGATATCCTCGCGTTCAGGCACGGGCTCCATACCTGTCGCGGCCGGTTCTTTGCTGCGAACGAGCTAAAGCTCAAGTTTGCATATGTGGTCATGACCTATGACGTGCAGGTGGAAGAGGGAAAGCGCCTCTCGGAGAATGCTTGGTGCATGACGACTTGTATGCGAAATCCGCAAGGAGAGGTGTTGTTTCGACGACGGATGCGTTAGCTAGATAGTGCGATTGACTGTTGCAGATACTGGTACTCCGAGGGCCCTTGACGTCAGAACTGCTGAAATAGGTATAGGTCTTCATACTGACTACGTGCAATACCTGCGCAAAAGGCCACTCGATGGCATAACCCGATCCACGTTTGCTTTCCTTGTTGCAGCACCGCCTCCCCTCTCATATACATACCCGGTCTGTCTTGGCCTTGTCCTTCAATGTCAACTTTAAATAATATTCAAGGCACCCTGCACATTCCCCACCACCCCTGTACGCCCAACTTTTCCTGCACGCCCAACTTTCCCTCCGCCCCGACTTCCCTCGTGATCTTCTTCATTCGCGAAATCGTCAGCTGGTCAATCATTGTTGATTGTGTTGACGATCGAGGGCATCCCCCTGCTCACGCTCACGCCCGTGAGATTCTGCGTCAGATCCCCGCGTGCAACCGCGGTTGTCGCCACCGCTGTAGTGCGTACCTGCAGCGTCAGCTGCAGTCCGCAATTTAGCACACGAAACAGCACGTCGTTGGCCTTGTGAAGACAGCTAGGCTTGCTCAAGAGTTGTAATAGCATCTTGGTTGTATCCATGACTTTGGAAACTGTGACTTCACCAAACAAAAATGAATATTCAATGGTTGGAAAGACAGGGCTTTGCACTGTATTGTTTATATTTGACAGAGATTGGATGTGTGGATGAAAGAAGATATCAGAAGTTAAGTGCTGAGAGGAGGCGAAATATTTGCGTGAAATAAATATTGTCAGCTGTCGATGCCAATGAAAGCAATTGAACACCACAAGTTGGAAGACTCACACTTTGCCTGGAGAGTTGTGAGATCAGGTTTTGTAGGGGCTGTCAGCTCTGGACCTCATGGGGCTGGACTTTGTGGGGTTGGAATACATTGCAGCAGGGTGCTGTGTCTGGCCTGGACTCAATGGGATGCCTCCTTTCATTGGGCTGGACATTCTTGAAGGTTCTGGACAACTAGGTGTAGGAGGTAGCTGAGCCTGATGGTAATAGTCCGAGGTATCTGTAATCAAGATCAGACGTTAGAATAGTTAAAGAGTATAAACTTTCAGTAATCTGGAGGCTTGAAGTTTGTTCTCTTTGACACCATAAAGATTAAAGCACCCGCAGAGCATTGAAAGCTCTGAGCTAGAACCAAATCAGCTGTGTGAAACATTCAATTGGATGGCTGCATTGTTGGAACCTTCCCTGTGAAGGCAATATAGATTGCACAACATTGATAGTAGAACAGTAAGTACTCACCATTCTGTGTATATGCCAAGTATCTTTCCAAGGAAACACCCAGTACATTCCAATGAACTGAGATATGAACTGAGACCACTTTATCCAATTTTGCATAGACTCAGAATCTAGATCCTCCTCGACAAGACGTTGAACAAATCCTTGTAAATGATTAACCTACATCATCAAAACTGATGCATTTGATTGGCAGTGGAAAGATGGGGTGGTGTTTGCTATGGGTAAAAAAGGGCCTAGAGATGCAGAACATGATCAGAGCCACATCACAAGAGATTCAAGATCAACCTACATTGGAACTATATAAATTCATTTGTACTTTTTGCTGTGGCCTGTAAATTATAGAAATAAATGTAGCTAGTATTTTCTTGTCTTTGAAACCAATGTCCAGAAATTTGATATTGGGTTCAGGAAAGTATCATGTTCAGTCTGAGATGTCTGAGACCTTGTATTTTTTCCAATGCACAGAAATTTTCATGGCATATTTTGATTACAGGTTTGAAATGATCTATGTACTGATAGAAAGGTCCCCCAAGAAGTTCACAATACCATTGAGCCCTTCAACCTCCTCATCGTTATCTTTTCAACTTCTGAGACAGCATCAACATCAAACCTTTGTTGACTACCTAACTATTCAAATTGCTTGCAAACTCCATAACCTCAACAGTCTGGGCCTTGACTATCTACCTGCATAGAATCTTTCTTAACACCGGATGCAGGGATACCGTTGTGAACCCAGGGACCAAGTATAATGAGGTCACCCTCTGGAAACATAACCTGTGTGCTAAACCAGAGAGATGCGGCTTGCACACTACAGAAACTAGGTATCATTACATCTCTAGAGAAAGTCCACATGGAGCTGACAAAATTTGAGGCAATCCTTGACTAGCCCAGACTTGACTATCAATTGACAATATAACCTGACAAAGGTCCATGATAAGAAAAATATATTATAGTTGAGAGATTACTTCTGAGCACTGATATGACATCAGAACACTTCAATCCTAAAAGTAGAGCACTAACCATTGCCGAGGAAGCAGAACAACCTTTCGGGTCTTCTGTATCTCTAACCCATGCATGCCAAAGTACTTACCACTCTCAAATTGCCAAGAGTCATATGCCCTGACCCAGTTACACAAGCCATTCAAGTATCGTTCCACATCAGCTTGATATTCTTCACCAAAACTGGGAACATGGCTGAGATCGTTCAGGACACTTTGCACAAGCTTGGAGACATAGTTGCTGATCCACGCCACTGCGTCATTCAGAGTCAAATGTCGATGATGCATCAGAATCGTGATCAGGTTGTGACCTTCATCGCCACGGGCCTGTTCGACATTATGGGAATGAAGGTCCTAGTGAATAACAAAATAAGCCATGAACAGGGGAGAGACTAAGAGTTTTACATTATCGAGACTGATAAGATCGGAACAAGCATCGATGACGCTCTGGATGATAGGATCTTCGAAGACCTCGTCCGGAAGATTTAGGTCGAATTCCAGGGCTATAAATGCCTGCTTTGCGCCGATTGTCTCACGGCGGATAGGCAGATATTCATCAATGTCTCTGACATACTCCAGAGCACGATCATGAGCTTGAGTCACAACTGCTTTCGTAAAGTCGTCAAAGCTCTTTATGAATCGACCACGCGCAGCTGCTGATGAACACGTTAATATCGACTTCCACAGTCTGTTTCAGTATCATCAACTTTTGCGCCAAGCAAGTAGACTCAGAACTTACTGACGAAGAGCTTCTACAACAACGCACTCGTGAGTTGGCCTTATCTTGTCAGGATTATGCAGAGCATCCATGACTTGGACAGCTAGTTGCTGGGCCTCATGAGGGGTCATGAGGTCTGAATGTTCATCGCAGAGAAAGAACCAATTCATGAGATCACAGGCCACACGAAAAACATCTGCATTTCGGAGACGACAGTCGGATAACAGGATACACTAAGAGAAGATGAAAGATACCTTTATTCTCCAGAGGATACGCAAGGGAGGAGAGCAGTACTATTGAGCAATTATTAACGAACGAAGTCTATTCTATGGCAGGTCCCGAAAGTGAAGTTACCGAATTCGCCACGGTCAAATACTCCTTGCATACGGGGCGTGGACACAAAACTCTGGATCCACTCCATCGATTCCGCCTTGATCTGAGGGCTCAAGTGAGGATTAACAACCCGTTTCCACGGCCAATTCGCAAGAAGATCAGGTAGAATGAGCACAGCTTCGCCAGACATCCTGTGGGGCGATTTTCGCTGATATAGTAACCACACATGGCTCGAATTTAAGGCAAGACACAAAGCTCGAAATTTGATTCTCCGCCTTTGTCGGGTGCAGAGATATATTTTTATACAGAGTTGCATGTGAGCAATATGTTGAGCCATCTTTACTCGCCAATGAATGTAGTCCAGCTGATGTTGGAAGAATGGAAGAACGAAAATCCCATAGCGGAGACGGGTCTGGATGCGACCTTGTCTTGGCTGTTTGCACCCATGCTCATTTCGGAAACAATTGCATGAGTATATCTAGGTGCGGCGATTTGGCGTTCGTTATAAGTGCTGAGGACATTCAGAGTCCGCTATGTCATTCAAAACTCCAGAACTGCTCAAGATCTATCTCCTTGAGTTGTCTCAGCAAGATCTGTGCTGTAACAAGTCTCGTGCGAGCCAGGATGTGAAGACGGTCGAAAAGACATCATTGAGAGGTCCAGGCATACTCATGAGCAGGATCAGAGCACAAAAGAGCAAGTCAGAAAAATCAAGCTTTAAGGCGTGTGCCAGCTATGCGCCACGCGTAGCTTCCGCATGTCTCGGTAGGCAACTGAGTCAGCTTGCCAAACATCGGCACACAGATTGATCGTGGGCAACTTGACCAACCTGACCACGCCCACCCCTTTACCTGAATGCGCGAGTCGAACTTTGCATTTCCGACGCAGAACAAGGCATGCGTGTGCATCACATCCCAGCTCTATGACAGACGCGGTATGTTTTCCTACTTTTTTATTTTCTGTGCGCTGACTAATGTCGCAGCGCTGGACACGTCGTCGCCGCTGCCGCTGCTCAACTCGCTGACGCATCTGACATACCTCACGTCGACATCGCCGCGCATCCGCGAGATCATGACCATGGACGGCGGCCTCGAGCGCCTCGTCCGCATCCTCCACGACTTCTGCATCTGTCCCCCGCCCCCTGACAACGGCGCCGTCTTCTACGGTCTCATCCCCCCGCACATCCGCCCATCTAAGCCCGTTCCTACCCTTAACCCGCCCCAGTTCGACAAACAGGCTGCATATCGCTTCTCTCTCGCTTTTCAGTGCGTCGTCAACATTGGCGTGCGCGGCTCCGAGCCCATACGCACCCGCGTCGTGCAGGCGGGCACTCTCGATGTCGTCGGATGCATTCTCGAGGCGTGGCTTGCCAACAAGGGGTTCGCTGTCGGTCCGAGTTCGAGTGCGACTGGCATGCCGCGAGAGACAAGGGAGCAGCGGCAGGCCAGGAGGGACGCCGCCGCCGCCGCGGTGGCACAGAGGCAGCAGGCAGAGCTCGAAAGACAGAGGGAACAGAGGGACAGACAGCCCGCCGCCCAGAGAGGCCCGAGACCGCCGATCGTCAGGTTGCCTGGTGATGTGTGGCGGACTTGTATTGCGTTTGATCGCTGCTGATGTGCCCGCAGGACGATGTCGTGGACCCCACTGGTCCACGTCCAACCACTCGCCGTTCCCATCGCGAGGTATGTTCTGTGCTTTCTGCTGACTGTGGCTGACTTGGATCAAGGGCGATGCTGGCCCGTTGACTGTGCGTATGCAAACGGTATGTTTTTTGTCCTCGCCACTGTCATTACACCGACTTTTAATACAGGAGGATCGTCAACTGACGCTGCGACAGCAAAACGAGGCAGGTCCCTCTCATAACCCCTAACCCTATCTAACTCCCATCCAGCGAGACGCAGACCTCGTCCGCGGTCCACGCAGACCAACCCTCCGTCTTCCTGGCCAGTTCGACGAGGTCCGTTCCTCTTCCCCCAACTCTAGCTTTAAACTAACCCTAGACCGCAGGATGAGTCTATGGACACTACCGCAGACGAAAGCACGATCCACGAAGCCCTCCTCCTGCTCTCCTCCGCATCTACGCCCACGGCCGCAACAGAAAGCGACACAGAACTCTCCACCGACGCGTCCGCGGCGCCCACGCCCGTTGGATCGGGCACCCCGACGGGGAGCGTTGTCGTCCCGTCCAGAGACAGAAGCGGGACGATCATTGCGCGCCCGATGTGGGATCGCCCGACACATCGAGAGGACAGACAGTATCAGTACGTGAGGCGGGCGAGCCCAGAGAGTCCCGCGGGCGGCAGTCGGGGCGACACTGAGACGGAGACAGAAGGGGAGGATGTCGATATGGACAGAGGCGCTGAGCAGGGACAGGGGCAGACAGAGCCACGTCATCAGCATCGCAGAGCGGTGGGGATAGTTTCGGACGATCCGCCTGTCGATACCCATATTATCATTTCGGAATCAGGTGTTGGCGTTGGCGTTGATGGCGTCGGCGTTGGAGTCGGTGTGGGGGATGTGGGCGTCGGCGGCGTCGAAGATGGGATCGTGTCCATGGAGGCGAACGACGATTTCGCGATGGGTGCCCCGCCTGGTGCGCCGGGTGCCATTGCTGCTGGGATCGGAATCGGCATGGGGATTGGGATCGGCGGCGAGAGCGAGGACGAGTCCAGCCAGCGCGAAGGCGAGGGCGACGTAGAGATGGCGCCGCCGCCTGGCCCCGTGGGGATTGGGAACCCGGATGCGACGCCCAGACCGGGTGTCGTGGGCTTGCCTCGTGATGCCGAGCGCGAGGTGCAGATAGATATGACGCCCCGGATTCCAGTCCAGCCCGCGCCTGCGTCGTCGCCTGCCGCCGCGGGTACTACCACGACCACCGCCGCTACAGCGGCAGCGACAGCCGGCCAAGCACCAGCGCAGACGCCCCACCGGCACCGACACCACCACCACCATGTACACCCGCACCCGCACCCACACGTGTCCCACTCACACACGCACCAGCATCCGCATGACACGAGCCCGTACCGAGACGAAGATGTGCTGCTGAGTCTGCAGCTGCTCGCTTATCTGAGCAAGTACCCGCATGTGCGGCAGGCATTTTATAAGCCGCGCACGACGTTCCATCCTGCGAGCGTTGACGTCGTTGGGGGACGGTGGGCCCAGCAGCAACAACAGCAACAGCAACAAGGAAAGGTGAGGGCGGGCAAGGAGCGAGAGACGGGGCAGGGTGGGTTTTTGAGGTCGCTGGGGTTGAGGAAGGACGATACAGCTTCGCTGAAGGAGCCAGCGCGGACTGATCAGACGCAGGTGCAATGCGGAAGTGCGAGCACGAGTGCCGGCGCGGGCGCGACGCAGGCGAAGCTGCGGCAGACGAATGTGTTTTCGCTCGTGGAACGGTTCACGTTCAAGCCGTCGACCTCTGAGACGGAACTTTTGACGAACCCACCGCCGCGCCTGCCGCCGGAGATCCAGTACTGGGCGGGTGTGGTGATGCGCAACGCGTGTCGGAAGGATGAGAGTCGGGGTGGGATCCGGCAGTGTGCGAATAGTGAGTCTCGCCTCTTTCCTTTCTTTTCTTCATTTTCACTTCGCGGATGTGGATGGAATGCTGATTCGGTGTTGGCTTTGGTTGCAGTGCTCTGTGGACGCTGGGAGGCGTACCCGAGGGAGTTTGCGAAGTGTAGGAGGTGTAGGAAGGCCAAGTATTGTGGGAAGGAGTGTCAGTCCACGGCGTGGAGTGAGGGGCATAGGTTCTGGTGCAGCGCGAAGGATGATGACGATGCGGCGGGGAACGCGAATGCTGGCGCGAGTACGGGTGCAGGTGCGAGCGCGGGTGGGACGGGAGCAAGCTCGGAGACAGATACCAACGCCAATGCGGCTGCGGCTGCGACTGCCAGGAGGGAGAGGAGGGAGAGGGACAGGAGCGCTCGTGAGAGGGAACGCGAGAGGGAGAGAGAAAGGTCGGGGACGGTTAGGGCTCCAGGTCCTGCACCGGGGCCTGTGTATCCTGACACCAGTCACCAGCATCAGCAGCATAATATCCAGAGGCTCGTGCCACCCTCGACGATGAGGCCTGTGGGGCGTGCTGCGTACTTCGCGCAGGCGCAGGCGCAGCAGGACCCGATTGGGACTCCGGCGCGGTCGGGGACAGGGAGAGTCACGCAGCAGCAGGTTGGGTTCGTGCCGATTGGGCATGATGGCTTTGCAGAGTCTTCGGCGTCGGTTTTGGGTGTGGGCTCGGGCTCGGGCTCGGGCTCGGGTGTGGGGAGGAGGAGAGCGGAGACTGTGACCGGCGCAAGTCTGGTTGGGCAGACGATGGGCGGGGGGACGAGTTTGGTCCATCATCTGCATGGGCCTGGCTTCCATCCACCGGGGCAGGGGCAAGGACCAAGAGCGAACCCGTTGCTGCAGTTTGTGCAGCCGAGAGTGGGAGAGGCGGGGCCGAGTCGGTGGTCGAGGGAAGAGGAGGGGGATGATATGGTTCTTGGGTAGGATATGGACGTCGCGGTGGAGAGGAACGGTTCTAGCAACTTTTCCCTCGTCCACCTCCGCCGTCGCCCTCACCATCGTCGCCGCTTCCAGATCTCGCTTTCTCTAGTCTTTTCAGCTATCGCTATCGATTCCCTGCGCCTCGTACAAGAACTTCTCTACTCCGCTTCTCTCTCAACCTTGTGCCTTTTAATATCTATCATGACCATAGTAGATTTTTTCCTGCCCCATGAATTCTCTCCTTCCCTTACCCCCTCCCTTTTTTACCCCCATTCTCGACATGAAGAAAGGACTATGTCTCGCATATTACACTTTTTACTTGTTATACAACCGACCGACGAATTATGTGCATCATGACCCTCGATGTTGACGTTTCAACCGCGCCATTCCTTCCAAACTACACTTTTTCTTCCTTCACGATCTATCGCAGATGCCGAATGAACCCTCTAACGAGCGATATACGTCTATATACAGTTTTTGTGACCTAAACTAAACCGTACAGCTGGCAGCATACATTCTTGTCCCCCCCCCTTTGCCTTTCTTTGATCGACTACACCTTTTCCACCAACCAATTTGTAATTCAATTGTTTGTGTCCGTCCGCTGGGTCTTTTTCGACAGACAAAGTATTTCTTACGTTGCCCAGTGTTTCGTTTTCTTTTCTTTTCTTCTCCTTACTACTCACGCAGTCAATTAGAATATTATCCATTCTAGCTTTTTGAAAAATAAACTTTGGTGTGAAGCTTGAGAGTTGTGTTGGAACACAGTTATATATATCGGGCTATATTTCACTGCACCCCGTTACAATGTCAACATACATACAGGATATGACACATCACTTAGGTGAACAGTATACCTCCCACAGAACTCTGTTCGGCTTGTGGTCTTCAGGAAACCCGTCACGATCCGGACATTATCTCAAGACGCCACTTATCCTTTCAAACTTCACAACCTCAGAACCATCTACTTTACTGATTGCGCACGGCACTGTCAGGTGAGGCATTTGACTGTGGACAAAAATCGTCTTTTAGCTATTTATTCCTTAATTCGCCATTGTTTGTGGCTGAGAGTGAACGATGGAGATTTTACAATGACCTATATAAATCAGGAAGGTGTTGTTTCTGTAGCTTTATTGAACTTCTGCGATGCAACAAAGTGCTGCCTCTTTTCTAGATCTGGGGCAATGCCTTTAAACGAGACGAGTTGAACGCAATATGACAACAAACGTACCATGCGCCCACATGGCAGCACCAACCCTGTTTGAAATTGTAAAAACAAGCCCGACAATCGGGATGCCCTCGAGTATGGCGGCCACAAAGCCAAACTCTGTGAAAAAAAATTGTACTTTCGGCGAATTAGCTTAAGGCAGGATGTGTAACACTGACGGAAGTAGTCCCATCTCCTTTCCTCCATGAAAACAGCTATTTGCTCTTTGGACATCTTTTTCGCTTCGAAATACTGAAGTAGCAGGTGAGTAAGAGGTGCGCGCATTCAATGAGGTACAAACCGGTCGATGTAAATTCCGAGCGGTGCGCAAAGACTTGATCGCGGCAGATACAAGAATTCCGACGAATGGATAGAAATTGAACGGCAGGAGAATGACTAAACCTACATTTATGTGATCTGTGATTGAAGACATTCAAGTTGCATACCTCGTCGAACGACAAACAATCCGACCCATCCTCCTAACCAGCGTTTTACCATTGTCTCCCAAAAGGGTTCAGAGGGTATGACTGGGGGGTTATCCCATTCCTCAACATAAGGCTGCCAGAAATCGGGCCCCTTTCCTCGTGATTCTACGGTTTGACTCCAGACACGTGTACGCGCAATGTGCATGTTACGTGAGAGGAAAAAGCGGAGAATATACGTGATTTGCGAGCCAAGAAGAAGGACAGCTGCATCTACAATGATTTCAAGAAATTTAATCACCCCGTGATCTCATACGTCACATACTTACAGGTGGGGAGACTGAATGGAGGACTGTATCCAAAAATTGTCGAGTCAGATAGGCCAGTGACGCGTGGGGAGCTGATAAAACTCTCTTGAGGTTAATTGAGAAGGATCGAAAAAGGTTATACTTCGCGAGAAATAGCTGTATAAACTTCCTTTGGACACCAAATGTCAAGACAGCCTGGAATAAGACAGGGCGTGAACAAGAGCTGATTGTGGAATTGTGGAAGAGCCAGACATACCCAGACTGCTCCAACAATCGCGCCTCGTCTGGCAGCATGCCGACACTTGTCCCAGGCCGGAATATACAACGATCTATCTGTAAAGAAACGGTACATACCAACGACAACATATGTTGGGGAAAACTGAAGGCGTAGGGTCGCACGGACGAGAGGCTGAGGAATATTCTCAACTTTAAACTGAGAATTCAATTCGTCTTTGAAGAGACTATCCTGAGCTTCAGGACCATCCAACATCGTGAAGGTCTCACTCTTAGTTGCAGTGTGCACTGCCACCCTGCCGGACGCTGATCGCGTCAAAACGAAACGTGGCCTGACTCCCCGTGACCCGTGTGGGGTTTTCATCACCATGACCTCCCCACAATCACTTGCTTCGGCTATCCCAGACACTGAATCATTAGCCCATGCTGCGAACCTGCAGATATTAGACTCTAAAGGGTCAAATATTGCATTTGGTTCCCTTTTTGAGAACCAAAAAACGATTGTGGTGTTCATCAGTGAGCAGATCATCTGATCTACATCCCTTGGTAACCAATTCCTGTCTCATGTTACAGGACACTTCTTCTGTGGTGTGCGCACTTCTTCATTCCTTTTTCACTGTTAAGAGACATCAATGTGTTGACTGTAAGCAGAATTGTCAGGTACCCTTGCTTTTGTTCGAGCCATATGACAAATAAAACTCATTGACCGTAGATGTTTGTGGAACAACTTGCCTCAATTCCTCAAGACATAATCAGCGAAGCAAATATAAGGATAGCTGTCATAGGGTGCGGCGATTGGCAAGCAATCCAGTCATATGCAGGTTCATACATTATTGTGTACAAGGTTTTCACCTAATTCTCGCGGCACTTCAGATACTACAAACTTCTCTGGGCCAATTTTTGCTGACCCTGATCGGTCGCTTTACCGTGCTCTCGGTATGAATATCGAGAAACTTGCAGGAACACCATCTGGCCAGCAGCGTAAGAGTTATATCACTATGAGTCCTCTCAAGAACGCACTGCAAAGCATTTGGGTGTGTACATTTTAAACTATACTTGTCTCTCATGCGCTATTATTCCAACTCAGAATGGGCCTTTAAAGCACCTCACCCTCATTGGAAAGCAGGGAAATATCTCACAACTTGGTGGCGAATTCGTTCTTGGACCAGGTAAGCACCTCAAACCACACTGTTCAATAGTAATATCGCCTTCGGAATCACTAATTGACACACTGCCTCAGGCCTCGCGTGCTCATTCGCTTGGCGCATGCAACATACGGAGGATCGTAAGCAGTTTCCCTGACTTTCTCTTAGAGATAAATCATCCTGTCTCAGATGTCGAAATTGCAGAGCTACTCGGAGCGGCCGGCGTCCAGCCAACCGGTAGGGATTCCCAGTAACTGAAGAATTCCGAAAGCATCGATTGTCATTGACATTCATTTCCTTCCTCATGTGATGCAGGCATTGTCCCGTCCTTGTAACTTCTCACGACTTTCCGTTCTTGTTACCCTTTTGATGACGTTAATAATAAAAGCACTGCTCTTGATCTCCCGTGATAAGGAGTTCCATGGCTTTTGTATCGAAATTGGCAAGCCCTACTGACCATTTTGGCAGTGTTAAAGAAAATGAATGAATCAGTGAAGATTGATGCTTGGCACTGAAGGCGATACTAAAATGCTGATGAGGAAGCTTGTGCAATCTGGAAATTTCTAACAATTAATCCGATATGAAAAATACATTATGTGATGAATGATACTTCTGGATTCTGAACACTTGAAAGCGTGAGATCAGAATACCTCCCAGAACAAACAACGAAGATCATCATCATGATGCATAGAAGAGTGGCGCCAGAAACCACATAGCACGACTCCGAGGGCCTGTCAAGATCTTCGCTTCTCATGCCTAATTGAGGATCGAACCATACTCGATCAACAAGTTTAGAATGGTAGTTTGATGACAAGCATGTGTAAGTCAACGGGCAGTGTGTAAATACTGAAGAAACCGGAAGTCCGAGGTCTGTTAATTAGGAAGTATGGGGACAGAGATGTGGGACTAACCACGGTGTTTCCGTGAATAACTCATCTTTACACGCCTGCTGGCATAGACTAACTTCATAAAGATATCATGGGGATATTCCATTAATACCCTGAAAACAACTCCTTACATATACTTTAGGCACAGCTTCAACGGCGATCGTGCACCTCTCATGAGAGAAGAGAAGAAAGACATCATAGCTTTTTGGGACCGAGGAGAGGGATACGAAAGACGCCGAAATGATGCTACTTTCATATCCGGTTACAACGGCGCCACCGGCAAGTAAGACACCGTACATAACAACTGGAACACGCATATCTGTCGACACGGCAGACAACGAGTGCAAAGTCATCAAATCCAAGTATATGACGCGCACAGCTATTCAAGTTGAAACAGATCCTGACTCAGGTTCTGTTCAATGACGACGGCGTGTGCGAAACAAAGCAGGCGTACTCTGAGCAGCGCCGTGATTCGCAAATGGAGAAAAGAAAAGGAGAGAGAGAGCGGGGTGCGGTTATGGACGCTGGCTTTTACGAGAAAGGATATATCACCATACATGAAACGCAAACAGTATATATCGCAGACAGTACCATCATTAACTTCTGCCTCTTCACCCTGTACTGCGGTTTGCCGATAGTACAAACTGATTGCATTCGTTCATTCGCGGACACTAGGACTACATACCGAGCACCACGGCCGCCGTCAACAGGCTATCTTCACGAAGCACTGAAGGCATCACCGAGTCTGACCAAAAAAGAAACATCTCAAACGTACGGAGAGACCCGATCCACGAGCTTAGACTTCCAACGACAAATAAGTAGAAAGAGTCCCGCTAAGTAACTCGTTTACTTCTTCAGAGTCCACCTGACATTGGGAGTAAGCTTAATTGATTGATCATATCAAAGAAAAAGGGGACTGTTACGGTCACCGGCGATCAATCCTGTGCAATCACGCCACCGGGAAGCCATGTCCCTCCGGCTGAAACTTGATCATGAGCAAGAGCACGAGCCAAGGACCACGTCAGCACAGCGCACCCCACACATTTAGATGTTGATGGTTTGCTGTGTTGTCGAAATCTTCATATGTACATCTTGTCCTTCGGAGAACCGTACCGTAGGAGCCCAATCGATAGTCCCTTGGGAATGGCAAAATACATCCGGCTTTAGATAAATTTGATTCAATCATCATCAATCCATTTGCCAATATGATACTTCCGCCTTGCGAAAAAGCGAGCTCGGCAATCGTTTGACTTGCTTTTTACATCGAAGTTCGCGAAGGCCTCAGACGGCGAGGTCTCCAACGTGACCACCCGGCTTCCGTCTCCAATGCAATTTGTTATAATCAACTAGCTGGCGGTTCTATCAGTCCATCTCTGACCCTGACACACGGCCGGAAGTAATCCCTTTTAATTCAAAGTAATACCAAAAGTACATATTTTGATCGGCTACATCAGGGAGGGTCATATGAAAACGATCGATCCAATTACTTACGTCTAATCTCGCAATTCCCAACACGAGGACCAGCCGTGTTTGGACTCTGAATCGCATGCTCATCAGATGAAGGGAAGGGAGGCAAGTCCGAGTCGGACGTTTATATTCATCCTGTAAACTCATGCATGGTATTGGTATAGGAGTGAGAATATGGTGACACGAACACGAAGAGTGATGAGATGCCGGTGACTTGACATGTGACAGATGATTGTGATCCGTGAGGTTGTTTGATGTAGAAGCAAGGAACGGCAACGTTAATGCGTATGTATGTGTACTTACATACATACGTAAAAAGTACCCGTAGCGGGGAAAGGAGAGGGAAAGTTGGGAATGGAAGAGCGCGACGAGAGTAGAGGAGACAAGAATAATGTTTATCATATAGCCAGAAGGGAGAAAAAAAGTACGCTAGAGGCTCGTACGTGACGCGAATAATATGCAAAGCGGAAGCATAATTATGATCAATGGGAAAGAGAAAGGGAGAGAGGTGCATGAAGTATGGTAGTCGGTAATATACATACATAGTACAAGCGGGAAAACGAGAAAAACGGTGCATGCGAATCACGAACGGGGCGTTTGAAATACGTTCTTTGACTTTAAGCTTTTACTTCTTCCTAAGGGACAACAAGCAAACGGCGCCGTGGTACGTCATGTCGTCAGCGGGGCAACTCAGCCTTTTTGCCATGCTATCCAGGGTCGCACCATCAAAGTATGTTTCAATTTCATGTCGAGTCGAGTAGCGGAACCGGGGTTGGCAGCCGTGGCCACTGCCATGACAGTCGTTGTGCGATGCTACATCTGACACACACACATCAGGCCCTGACTGATAAATGGACGCGGAAGCAGAAAACATACCAGGGCCGAAAGCGAAACGGCGGACATCGTCGACATCGGTATCGACATCCATGTTGTCGTCGTCCTCGATTTCATGCTCGTAGGGAGCAGGACTGTAACTCCTGGTCATGGCTGAGATGGGCGGGAGCTTGACAGGGTGGGCAACTGGGTAGTACGCATAGTGGAATGGCGGGCCATAGCCGTACGGGACATACTGGGGCCAGTGGTATGCCGTTCCGCTTGAAAGAGGAGGTTGAGGATAGGGATTGGAGCTTGGTGGATATGAATAGGCGCGATCGCTGGCAATGGCGGCCTCTGAGTGAGCGCGAGAGCGTGGAACATCTTCGAGGGACGACTCAGTAAGGCTGGGTGAGCCGCTGTGGGTGGAAAGAATTTCAGGGTGGGCCGGCGTGGTCTTGGAAGCGGTGGCGGGCTTTTTCTCGGGTGCAGGAGTAGTGGCAGAGGCAGAATCGGTGGCTGCAGGAGAGGCAGCTGGCTTCTTTTTGGACCTTCTGGTTCTCTGAAAACACAGGCATGAGCAATGTTTCCATGTCACGCGTTGGACACACCTTTGGCAGGACTTCGCCTTTCATCATCTTCACGCCCCTGCACAGGTCCCGATGTTTCGCCCACAAACCGCTATAATACTCGTTGCGTTGATCCAGCTTGATCCATCGTTTGCACCCGAGGCACCTGACAATCCGCGAGCGCACTTCGAGCGTCCACGGGTCCGCTTCGAGCTGACGACGCCGCTCGTCCATGTCCGTGCAATTCTTGCGCTTCCTCGTGCGCTGTTTCGAAGTCTTGGATTCACCTCGCGACCGTTTTTTCGAGGGCGTGCTGCGGCTTGGGCTGCGTGGGCTGCTGGGAGCCTTGGTGGCTGCGGCGGGTGGCTGCGAAGGCGGCGTCGACGATTGGGACCGTCGAGAACTGGGAGTGCTGGGATCGCATGCTGAAAGACGAGAGCCAGATCGTGTTGAAAGCGACATGGCGGGCGAGAGCGATGTAGCAAGAAAAATCTGGTTGCAAAGGTGGATGTTCGGAAAGAAGTAAGGGGGCGGTAATTTACCACCCCGAAACTAAAACAACGAAAAATCAAGCGGAGTCGGTTCGCGGAGTATAGAGTCCGGAGCTCTTTTTCGTCCCATCACAATTATCATTTCCACGTGCTATCCACTCTTGTTGCGTTCTCTGGCCCCATTGTCACTCCCTTGTTTTCTCTCCATTGTCATCGCGAACAATCTATGTCCATTGTGCCCTTGCGTTCTCTGGCCCCATTGTCACTCCCTTGTTTTCTCTCCATTGTCATCGCGAACAATCTATGTCCATTGTGCCCTTGATAAAGGCCAACAATCGAGAACAAGAAGTATCAATCGTGATATCTCCAAATCGCTTATCAAACAGATCCAAAGAAAAGTGTGCGAAAACGAGGAACACCGCTTCGGAATGTTCCTTAACTGTACCTGGCGCTCAATACTCTATTCAGGAAACAAGAATCTTTAAACGTCTTCTTCTATGTCGGCACACAGAAATTACTCATTCCCACCTTCAGCTTGAGACACTGATCTCCCATGCAGAAGGCGCCATTCGCCGAATACGTAACTGATCCTGATGTCCACATTCATGCAAGTTGATACTTGGAGCAAATAGCACCTGTTACCTCATATAACTCGCACGAACCCTCCAGACCGTGGTGCCTCCCCTCGCAAATCTCTGCCAAATAGAGTATTGGCATTAACACATCGGTAAACACGTCGGGCAACCAGGGTATCACCGTATCTATCACTGTGGCAAACAGTACGAGCGGGGAACCGAGTAACCTTCCCTTACCGTTACCGCGATATTCTACCTTTTGCAGCGTACGAAACGCCCGCAGGAGAATTTCTCCCTGGGACATATGATCAACCGGGCCAGCGTCTACGCGTTGACCGGCCATAAGCTCGTAATATCTCGTACCGCCCTCGCATAAATCACAGACACAGCAATCGACTCATCTTGGACCCGGACCGTAGGCTTGTTACTCCCGCACGACCCCGCTGTCACCCTCAAAACGCGAATGAATTCTCCTTGTCTGATTCATATCATAAAGTACACAGGTCCACTTTATCCCGCGAACACCGCGAGTTATGCGCGCGCCGCACCTTTATGATATGCGTAGCTACAGGCCTGTGGCCAAGATACCCCAGCGGGAAGTGGCACACCGGTCCGCTAGACGCCCTACCTGGCACTGCTAGGCGCCAACGAACGGACGCAATTACGCCTGACCCAGATCCAAGATTCTGTCAGGGATTTCCCCTTCCCATCCCTTGGACACGGTCCCGAGACTAGTCACATACTCGCTCGGCACCTTCAGTCTTCTTTTGCGCATTCTCACACCCCCGCTAAGGACAGGAGAGAATCTACAAAGCGAGAGAAAGTCCCTTTCGGAGGGACCTACCATGCGTGATACGGCATAGAGCGCAAAAGTCCAAGGTCCGAGGTTGACATGTAGTGTACGTATGATTCCGTGTCTGTGAATTAGTTCTGTGTTGACGACAGCACATGCTTGGTGTGTCACCGTGCCCCGTTTTCTTGTTCTTTCTGCTTCGTCTCGAGCTTGGTCCTTGAACACGCGCGAGCACGAGCATGAGGCTGGTACGCGCCCTTAGTGTTGAATGAGTACGAGAGGAAGTTGATCGTTGGTTCTGGTGTGCTAGGACGGGATACGGGGCAGAAGGGTAAATTGATCTGATTGGTGCGGTGTTTCTTAGGATTAATCGACACGACATGGGAATAAACTAAGTAGTCAACTAGTCAAGTACTGCTGGTGCCAAAAACAGTTTTCAACTGGAAAAGCAAACAAGGATCGTGTTATTGTTTAGTGCTCTTTTGCCTTGTCTCAAACCTTTTCCCTCGGAGATGTGTGGGGTAAAAATGGCATAACTTTTTTTCTCACTCTTTCCTCAGGAAAATGTATTGGTGACCAGTAGGTGATTACTGTACCGCACAATTCAAAGATCAGGGACGTGAAAACAAACCTCGACGTGGAATAACCTCTATACTTATCACGCAAGTACAACTATGTAAAGACACATTAACTGATACATCTTTTGATCGGGTTTAACTCGTCGCTATGCAAAGAGAAGCGCTGAGCTTACTCGCATCGCTCATTTACGCATACACGACTCAGAAACGAACTTCACCAACTTATCACAGTCCCCCGACTTCCCCCACGCCGCACGCCGCTCGAAGGTTTTGATCTCTGATGCAAGATGTATCACTCCTGATTACAGACGGAATCACCTTTGAGCTTATCTGACGTCGACGCGGAACCATATCAAAAAATCAAACCTAATTCACAATCGCAATCACCCTTTTCGTTTCGTATCATGTTTCCCTTGTGATCCAAGGGTCCAAGGGATAAAAAGTCGCATAAGGATGAACTAATGGGGTACATACATGACAACGTCAAGGTTTGAACCTTGGCCTTGGAATCCAGTGAGAACCTCGCATGGTAGCAAATGTAGTTTGTAGGTTGTGTTGTCGTTCCAACCAACGCAACGAGGGCTGGTCCGGAGAAGCTTGGGCCTGGATGGACTAGGGAAGGGAGAGACCTCGCCGTTTGATGGTTTCATTGACGTGGAGCTTTAAGAAGGTCAAGTTTAGCGAGGGAAGGAGCGGGGAATCGGAGATGGAGATCGATCCTGTGCCCTCGATCAGATCCATGCCTCACCGCGCACAGGAATGCGGAGAGGATGGAAGATTTCTCTGCCGCAGGTTGTGAATGTCCAAGTCCATATATGATGAGATCAGTGCAGCCGGTCTCATGAATGCAAAAGGAGGGTTAGAAAATCCTATACAGTACTGGTAAACTGTATCTTGCGCCAAATGGACATAAATGTATGTATACGCAAAGTTCCGATATCTTTGTTCAAAGGCTTCCTTTGCCAGGTGATGTGGTGACGATAATTGATTTGATCACCTGAAGTTCTTATCTTATCTTCGACGGCATCGTCCGCAAGTGGTCTTCCTTAGGTGCAATATGAGCCACGTACCACCCTGAGTCTCCTATAATGCCTTTTGAAGTACCTACCGACCTACAGACTGACCTTCATGCGCGCTATGGAAAGGATAAGGTTCGCGTCCTGCGAGTCGTCCGCCAGGGGGTCTGGCACCATGTCGTCGAGTACAATGTGACCGTTCTTGTAGAAGGCGATATCGATGTCAGGTGAGTTATCACGAAAGCGATATCTTCAGCCTCGATATTTGGGGCGGAAAAGGCTGTGTAGTATATACTCTATCCTGGTCTCGTCTTGGACATTTTCGGATAATCAATCACATATCTTTCACAGCTACACGAAAGCCGACAACTCCGTTGTTGTCGCAACTGACTCCAGTGAGAGCTTGTGCTTCTTAATTGAAAGCATTTTGATTCCTTCTCAAAAGTGAAGAATATCACATATTGTACGTTGTCAACGAGTTTAATGAGGGTTCACGCCGCCCTAAATCGACTATAGATCTTGCAAAAGTCTCCCCGCATGTTCTGGTGCCGGAATACTTTGCATTACATCTTGGAACTCACATTGTTTCGCGCTATTCGCACATACACAAAGTGTTCATCACGATTGAGCAACTTCGATGGTCGCGAATCCCTGTCAATAACACTCAGAGCCCTGAAGGTGCAGCGCAAGGTCACACACACTCATTCCTGCGCGATGGAGACGATAAGCGTGTTGTCAAGGTCGAGGTAAGCGGTTAAGAACCGCAGACTGCTATATCATCAACAAGTGATTTAGGTCGACGCTTCCGCAGGCAAAGATAAACTTATTGGCCGGGTGTCCGCCGGAATTACCGATCTTCTTGGTGCGTAGCTTCTCCGTCATATTCCACATCTTCACCAAACTATGGATTGCTGCAGTTCTTAAATCGACCGGGTCCTCTTTCACGTCATTCATCAGAGACGAATATACCACACTTGCAGAAGTCGATGACCGAATCTTCAGCACTGCCGTCGATCTCCAATACACATTCGCACCCATTGATCTTGTTGCGCCAAAAGATGAGAAGAAGCTTGATTTCAAACTGGGAGAATTCGCTCAAGGATCTGTTTGGGATGCTATTGGTGTCGCGCAACGCGCAAGGGGTATAACTCTGGAAGTCTTTGCAGAAGACGACAGCGCAAGCGTGCAGGTAAGACGGGCTTCTCTTATTACATCCGTTCTGACTAACTAGCCAATCGTTTAGGCTACCCTTTATAAGATGGCGCAACTAGTTCTTGCACAGAACGACAGTGTTCAGGTAGTTACGTATTCCTTGCCCAACAAGCATTATATACCTGTGGACATGCGCTACATTGGTGTAGAGAACGTCACTCCGTGAGTACTCTGTTTTTTCTTTGCTTTCTCGGATCTTTCTCCGTCGGGCGTTTTCCTGAGTATTCCAGGGTTTCAAATTTTCTCCCCATCTATCATCTTCTACGTATTGACATCCTAAACGTAGTCCTTCCAAAGCTGAGGTCTTCATGCCTATCGCTGCTCCTAGGTGGGTTCTAATGATATTTTTATGTTTTCCTCATCTAATGCCGTATTATCCCATATAATAGCGGACTTATTAGTGCAACTGTGACCCGTAGAATGGAAAAGAATAGCTAGACAGCTAAATGTTGTTATGTCCTTTCGAATAATATGTATCCACTGTATGTATGTGTGTTCTGGATTCAGACAACGCAGGACAACGCTCACGTCATGTCTATCTTATCTTATCTCTCAGTTTTGGCAACATTGTATGTAGTCGCTTGTTTTGGCTTTGCATCCTATGGAGGAAAAAAAAAATGATGCCGTTGCAACAAGAAACCAGCCCTGAGGCTTGAGTTCAGGGCTGACGTGTATTCCGCTAATGACACTCAACAATGTATTCCTCACTCAATATTCCCTTCCTCCTCGGGGGCATGATCCTTACGGTAAGAAAACCTTGTTTTTTCGCAGTCCATGTATTTTCAATTCGTCCGATGCCATATAGGGCTCCAGCAATTCATTATGGGGTAAATTTCAGGTGGGAGCATGATATAACTGATTCCTGTGTCTCGTTAACTCCTCTTCAGGATATGCAATGTGTTGAGAACTGCGCAAGTCCAGACATAAGCAAGCGCATTCTGTATGAACAACCTGTCTGGCAGACTCTCCTAATGTTTGGTGCGTTAGAAAAGGCTTCTGAAAGTATTGATATTGATCAATACTAAAGCCGGAGAGATGCTCTGTGAGTTTGGAAGTTTTTAACGAATTGCCCATTGTACCTGGGTCCTATGTAATTGCAGGTTTTCTACCGGTCCTGTATG
The DNA here is from genome assembly GCA_018857265.1 of Termitomyces sp. T32_za158. Taxonomy (NCBI): domain Eukaryota; kingdom Fungi; phylum Basidiomycota; class Agaricomycetes; order Agaricales; family Lyophyllaceae; genus Termitomyces; species Termitomyces sp. T32_za158. Next base: position 1,919 of record JABAJZ010013686.1, on the reverse strand, counting down.
TGCGATTCAGATCCCTTCGAAAATCGCAGCCAATTCAGCTTGTGCAAGAAGATGATCTCGATTACGGTGCGAAACCTAACGTCTCCAAGGATATGACCGGCTGCCATGTCTTTCTCCTCTGGATTCCGGCTCTTTGCGATCTCATCGCAACCACAGTATGCCCCCACCTCTCGGTTTGAACTGACCATCTAACGACGCCTTCTTGCAGCTCATGAACGTTGGCCTGATATACACACCTGTTTCCATATACCAAATGACTCGCGGTGCCTTGGTTCTGTTTGTCAGCGTTTTCAGTGTAATCTTTCTTAATCATCGGCTATGGCTATATCAGTTGCGTAGTCTATCTTTGTGTATCTGACGACAAACTCCGACGAGTGATTTGTAACGCTAGGTGGATATCTCTCCTCGTTGTCGTGGGAGGTGTTGGCTTGGTTGGTTATAGCGGGTCACTTGTTTCCGAAACCATCACAGTGCCACCGTTGAGTCGTGTTCTTGATCTCGTCGAAGGTTCAAGCAATGAGCCCCAGCTAGGCCTTGTCCTTGTCGGTCAGTCCCTTGAAAAGACTCAGTGACCCACTGTTTTATCGTTATACCTGATAGGTGTGTCCTTGATCTTGTTTGCTCAGGTTTTGTAAGTCGAACTTCAAACCATTGATACCTTCTATCTCAAAACTCGATCGTCCAGCGCTGCTATTCAGGGTGTCGTCGAAGGTATGTGTGGCAATACATACTCTGAAAGCAGAACTAATCTAGTTCATCCATCAGAAAAGATCATGGGTGAATGATTACGTGCTTTCTTAAAGTCAAACGCCGACTTGTATTCTTCACTATATAGAACGGTACTCAGTTACTCCTCTTGTTGCGGTTGGCTATGAAGGTCTTTTCGGCATACTTTCTATTATGCTCTGCATTCCGATCCTCTCAATTCCCTCAATCTCGAAACTTTCACCCTTTTTTGACCTTTCCCGTGGATGGCATCAATCCGTCGACAATCCGGCGGTCTTATACTCTGGGATAGCAGCTGCAATCAGTATTGCGTTCTTTAACTTCTTTGGCCTTGGTGTCACTCGTCACGTCGGTGCGACTGTGCGATCCCTGGCTGATACATGCAGAACTCTGTCGATTTGGATCATTAGCCTTGGCCTCGGTTGGGAGACATTCCTGTTTCCTGTTTCGTTACTGCAGGTCCTAGGTTTCGCTCTTCTGGTGTAGGCCTTTTAGTTTGATCTTTACGTTCTTGAGCTGATCCTGAGCACTTTTAGTTACGGAACGGTACGAACTTCAACCTTCAAGCCGGTTTGTCTCTGATAATTATCTTCTCTTACCGAAGTTCCTATTTAACAACTTAGTCAATGTACCGGCGTGTCTTCCGCATACGACTTTAAATTCCTCCCGATCGGATACAGACCTCGATAATAGTTTGATCCTCGCCTCTTGACATCAGAGTCATTGAGTCCTTAGACGTGGTTGAGAAGTGTATCTGCGATTGGTGACTCGATGCACAGGAATTGAACAAATTAGGATATCTAGACGACTTACTAGTAATAGCTTAGTTATCACTCTCTCAATATGCAGCCTTGATGTGTTGACTTGGGCTGATCTTGTTCGTTGCATTTGACCCATTGTACACGTGGTTTGTGGACTGAACATTGGTCGGAATCCTTAGTCAGTAGCTCTTTGTCTTCGGAGGCGTTCAAGAGGCGTTGACGCGTATCCGGGGCTTCAAGTCCTTCATCAGCATTCTGTATATACCTAGACCTATGACTTACACATTGAGACGAGCAATATACTGAGTTTCTCTGGGATTGTCCGTGGTTCCACCCAGTACAAAAAAACATGCATTATCCCCGCTACTTTAGTAGTGGGTTTTTGCCGTTGGATGGGATTTGCCAAGCTTTTTTTTTTCTCCTGCCACCGGC
>JABAJZ010013685.1:12014-30428 GCA_018857265.1 Termitomyces sp. T32_za158 | reverse complement strand
GAGAAACGACCCGTAATCTCGGAAGTCAACCCAGGATATCTGAAGCGACACATCCCTCGTGAGTGTCAATAGCGTGTCTTAGATGGCTAGATAGACGAAAACGCACATTCTCAAGTGACCGCTCCCGAGCAAGGCGAGGATTTTGATGTCATTGCAGATGACTACCAAAAACTCATAGTTCCTGGTATTGCACACTTTCCTTACAACTATGATAGTTTCCTATACTCTTTTCAGGCTTGACACACTGGCAGCACCCTTCATTCTTCGCATACTTCCCAGCTGGGTGCAGTTTTGAAGGCATTCTTGCTGATCTCTATTCTACGGCAACTCCTAACCCCGGATTCAATGTGAGGTCGCCTTTTCGACTGCGGTCTAGGTGAAAACTGAATCAGCTCTTAGTGGACTTCAAGCCCTGCATGCACCGAGCTCGAAGCACTCGTCATGGACTGGGCTTGCCAACTGCTAGGACTGGGCCCAGAATTTCTGAACTCCTCGGAGGTTGGAGGGGGCGCAATACAGGTATGCTTATGACATTGAGCCTCGGGACGTCTTGACATTGTCTTTAGAATACTGCTTCTGACTCTGCATTGATCGCTATTGTTGCAGCGCGCTCTCTCTATCTACGCCATCATCCTGACGTCCCCTTGATGAATCTCGTCATCTATACCACCTCCCAGACTCATTCCTTGGGTGTCAAGGCTGGACTTGTTCTTGGTCTTTCTGTTCGTGTCCTAGCGGTCAAAGCTGAAGATAATTTCTCTCTGCGCGGCGAAACACTACGCCTTGCATTGGAAGAGGACGAGAGGCAAGGGTTGAAGCCGTTTGTTCTAAGTAAGTCCTCCCTCTCTCAATTGGCTGGTTAAACGGCTCTCATAGACAAAAGTTGCCACTGTGGGAACGACTTCTTCTGGCGCTATCGATAACCTTCCAGAAATACAGCAAATTGGTATTGCCACAGCATTTCATGACGTGTTGCAAATCTTGACGTGTTTATCAAGTGCAGGAACACCCGTCGTTGTGGGTTCACGTAGACGCAGCATGGGCTGGTGTTGCCCTCGCCTGCCCAGAGTATAGAGAAATGTGTCATCTCAAAACGATTAACGAGCTTGCAAACTCCTTTTGCACGAACTTCCACAAGGTCTGTCGCCATTTCGCACCGAATCAAAAAACACCTGACGTGGATTGCTTCAGTGGGGCCTTGTCAATTTTGATGCCTCAACTTTGTGGGTGAGAGATAGAAAGTATTTAACTGATGCTTTAGACGTCACCCCTCCTTTCTTGCGGACAAAACAAGGCGATTCTGGTCAGTCAGCATACTCATCACTATTCGATACACTTGAGCCTCACAGCAATCCAGGGACAGTCATTGACTACCGCAACTGGCACTTGGCCCTCGGCCGTCGTTTCCGGTCTCTAAAGTTATGGTTTGTGCTTCGTAGTTTTGGTGCCGAGGGTTTCAGGAGCTACATACGCAAGGTGATCCGTCACTCCTAGCTATCCGCATTAAGCAAAACTGATAACTATAAACTATACAATTCAGACCATATCTCTGAATCGAATTTTCGCAAACTTCATCGCTGACTCGGACATCTTGTCTCTCGTTACCCCTCCTTCATTTGCCCTGTCAGTCTTTCGATTGGATCCAAAATTTAAGTCCCAGTCCCTCAAGCAGCCCCAGCATTCCCTCGAAACTCTAAACAAATTGAACAAATTGTTCAGTTCACGACTCAACGCTCGCCATGATATTCTGTTGACCTCAACGGTCCTCAACGGCATTTCTTGCATACGATTCGCAGTGGGTTCGAGTAGAACAGATGCATCGCATATCAAACAGGCATGCGACCTGCTACACAGAGAAGCGATATTGACGATGAAGGCATGGGGACAGATGGTTGGGCAAGAGCACTATTAGCTGTCGAGTTGCCAACGGCAGGGTATGAGGACCCTCGCCCGTAAATTATGTCCTCACGCGTGAACTCTGGTCATTCCCCTTCGAGTTCTAAGTACAGGCAAAGTTCTGCGTTTCTGTACTGACAAAAATTTATTTTGGCAAGGAATTGACTTTGTTGTCCTTTCCTAGAGGATTTGCCACTTGGTTGACTATAGCCTCCCTAGGAATGTAATATATTGCAGCCTTCATCCTAGTGAAACACGATTACCAATCCCACCGACTTCAGGCGGGGCTGGTAAATCACCGCTGCGATCTGATACAAATGCGCGGTATCTGTCGAAAGTTGTTAACGTATGTCCAGTATGATTGAAACTACGAACATTCGATCGAGACGACGACGTTCTTCAGGAGACACAGACGACCGCATGGTTTTTAGAACACGGTGGAGATGTTCAGCAGTGATCTCGTGCTGTGGCAGGTTAGGATGACTCTAAAGAGACGGCTGAAAACATACCTTCTTCGTCTGGGACGTAACAGCAGTCAATGCCTTCGGTTTTGCTCGTGACCCTTCCTTTATTTGTCGTAGCTGAAACAAGGAATTCAGACAATGCTATAGATATTCGTTTGGTAAAGTTACCCTTCTCTCCAAGGCAGACTGCTCTGCTCTGCTCTGTGTCTTGGTACTTGGTGCCCCACCGATCGCTTTGAATTCGATGGGATCATCGTCGACGACAACATCGGCTGCTTTCTTATCCGAAGAAACATGTAGAGAGGTGTGGATGACATCAAGATGTGCATTATAGACAAGAGCTTGCAAGTCAGCACCCGAGAATCCTTCAGTTGCTGCAGCTATTTCTTCCCAATTGAACGATGGAGAGACCGAGACCCGTTGACTTACTGCCTCGAGAATCTAGAGGATACATAATCTATGAAGGTGAGTTTCTTCCGATTTGATTATAACTTACCTCTCGGCGTTCCTCGATATCAGGCATTCCGCAAAGAAGGGATTTATCCAATCGACCAGGGCGCAACAGGGCCGAGTCTATCAGGTCAGGGCGGCTGTATGTTTTTAGGGTCGCGGCTCAGAAATAATGTAGACCCATGAAGTACCTTGTAGCAGCTAGAACATAGACACCATCCAGGCCTTCTGCTCCGTCCATCTGTGTTAGCAGCTGATTAACAACACGGTCAGTGACACCTGTGCTATCGTGTCCTCTGTTCAAGCGTGTCAGATGTATGTCGGGTGTTTAAGTGGTCAGATTTTGCCTTTTGGGTGCGATAGAATCAAATTCGTCAAAGAAAAGAACGCAAGGTTTAGCAGCACTAGCTCTTTCGAACAAGTCCCTAACCTAAGTTGAGATAGTAAAACGCCGTCAATGTAAGGAGCCGGAATCCTTACCGATTTTTCGCTAGCGCCAATATACTTGTTCAGAATTTCTGGGCCTTTTACACTGATAAAATTGAGTCCGCATTCTTTAGCAACGGCTGATGCGAGCAATGTTTTTCCACATCCTGGATAGCCATACAGCAAAAGACTGGTACAGTCAGGAATGCGCCACCATGAAGGGACTCCACCATACCCTGATCTTAGTCTTAACGGCGACTGCGCAAAGATGGGACCATATTTGGTTGGCCATTCCAGAGTTTCACGCAAAACCCTTCGCGTTTCGTGTAGGCCTAAACTGAATTAAGAGGTGCTAGGATTTGACTGGTGATTATTCGTACCTCCAATATCTGACCACGCGACATCCGATTTCTGTAGTTTAACGTCTCGTAGCGAATGGGGCGTGAAATTGACCTGTGCCGCTGTGAAGTCTGTGGGAGAAAGTACTGCCTGATAATCGGCATTAGCCTAATTAAAAACGGCCAAAAGGACTACAAGTATACCGATTGTTTCCCGTCAGCAGCCCGAATGGCAACTTGGTGGATCGCACGACCGACTAAGTCCTGCAAATCGATCACGGAGTAACCTTCCGTTTGAGTTGCTAGAGCAGTGTAATTAAGCGGAGCTTCCGTGTCCAAACGAATATCCTGCGCAACAGCAAGACGTCCATCGACAATGCTCTTTATGATCTGGAAAAATTCGTCGTGTTAGAAATGAGTATGTTGAATTGTGGATAAAACTACGAACGTCTCTTCGAGCATCATTGTTTGGCGGCTTCACTTTGATCTCCTCCTGGAAGATATGAGCAGCATTAACAAGAGGGTGAAGTGAAGCCGTTGAGGCAGCAGTAGCCAGCACAAGCAGACCTCGACTATTCCGAGCAGCGGTGTGCGAGGAAGAGGAATATAAAGATAGGAATAATTCAGTGATGTGTCGAGTACGAAACGAGTCTGCGTGCTGTCAAGCCCTTCAGAGACGAACGATCTAACCAATAGTTTATCATGTGGGGTCTCACCTCGACTTCTGCACCGACCAATTTGTCTAAATTATCTAAAATCAGAATACTGGGCTTATGCCAGATCGCCTTGTCAAACCAATATTGTAAGAGTGGCTTGATAGAAGAGATTGGTAATTCAGCATATCGCAACACGTCAACGAGTAAAGTGTCTGTGAGGAAGCTGAAGCGTACGCCTCGATATATTCTAAGGTTACTTACATGCACATATTCTTGGATCTTCTTGAATGTTTCTGGCTACATTTTGAGCAATAGACGTCTTTCCGGTGCCAGATCTCCCAGTGAGTAAGAGTGCGGAGACTGAAAGACAGGTAAACTCTCCCCATCGTTCTATTATAGGTTTCAACCGTACCACCATGAACTGTGTCTGCATACGCATGACAAATGAGTTTTCTGATACAGAAGTTTGTTGCGTTTTCCAGAATGTGATCTACGCCGGCAAGGGAAGTCTTCCAGGTAGTTGTACTGGGTAGCATGATGTCAACAGAATGATGAAGGAGATAATGGAAAACTGACATAGCCGAAGTGACAGTGGAGGTGGGATTAGCATTCACTTTCACACTTTGGTGAGATGTGTTGTCAGACGTATGAAGCCTATCCAGAAATGTAAGATTGGCTGTAAACACTAATTGATGACCTGCATACACCACCAGATCCCAGTCTTCCAGTCCTCTGGGAGCTGCAGGAAATACGATATGACTATCTGGGATTCCAGGAACAGACCCAACGAAAATTACGTCTTCCACCTGATCGTTTTCAACTGAGGAACTATCCGTTCCCGAAGCAGCAGGTACAATGACGCGAGGAACAGGTGGTGGTGGTGGTGGTGGAACAGGACTTGAGGATGAGGGTGGTTCGGACGGTGGCGGTAGGCGCTTGAAGGTGAATTTCGCACAGCAGATATAGGCCCCTTCTTCATGTTCCATTTCTGGACACAGTCTTTGGTAAGTTAACGGAGAAACATAGCCCACGAACTCAGGCCCAGGGTAGTCTGGTAATGTTACGTGGGCTAAACCGAATGGTAGAAGTCGGAGAGTATGTGAGATGTGCTTTTGCTCTGCCTCATTTCCTGCTGATGTTGGGATATCACGAGACGCGTCCTTTTCTTCCCGAGTATTGGTGTCTTTCTGGCGGACCGACCGATGGAGTTTTGGCGCGATACTCACTTCTGTATTCGTTGTCAAAAGAAGTGCGCTGCCTTTTGATGAAGGATCTATAGTAACTGTATATGGAAAAGGACAGGTTTTAGACTGAATGTATGATCTTCAAAACTCGACGTACCAACTCTTAATCTTACCCTTGTTCTCCCCATGACCCAAACATCAATTTCTTGGCCAACTTTGACAACGCGGACTTGTGAAAGAAGAGTGGATTCTACATGTGACGCGTGGATTTCCTGTCCAAAATGTATGGCGGCAAAATGAGATGTATGACTGGTGGACATACAATGATGTCCCAATCGTCCGAAGTGAGTGGTTCCGTCCCAACCGATTTTGCTAAGGGCAAGTCATGCAGTAATCCAATTTCTACCTAGAATCAACTCAGCAGTGAGCGAAGATTGATTGGCGTTGTGTTGACGCGTACTAAGTCCCCTTGACTTAGCCCAAGACCTTGAGCATATTGCGGATCAATTTCAACGGTCTCTAGAGCCTTTTCTGAGTTTTGAGTGGAGCTAAAATGGTTCAAAGAGGACGCTGAGGCCATTCCTGTCCATCCAACATATGCCTCGACATTTCCACTCTGTTTTTGAGCAGACGATACGAGCTTGAGATGAATGGCCAGGTGTTGTGGTCTCTGTATACAGAAGGTCAGATCAAGATTACGGAACTTTTGAACACGCGCACAATGTTGCGTTCTAGTAGGGGACCATATATGGAGATGGGAAGATTAACGAGGGACGAACGGAGGGAAACATAATGGATATGAGCTTTTCGAGGCATGGTTTGTGGAGAAAAGGCATCCGGTCACCCGGAACGATCACATAATTCACATAATCTTACCCTTGAGACTTCAGATCGATTGTCAGATGCAAGGTCTGCTACTGGAGACTACCTTGAGACCTTCAGATAGCCTCATAACATCACTGCGCGTGGCACATCCTTCCGGGTGTAATAATAGCTATCAGTTAGATTACTAGGTGGCTATCGCTATACATAGTATTATAACGTACATGCCATATAATCTCGGTCTATATTGATACTGGTTACAAGTCAAGACGCGCTATCCTTTATATGAAGTGCTGGAGCAATAAGCCCCTTCGCCCCCTTTCCCCTCCACTCACGAGGACCTCTGAATCATTGACACAACACGATCAGCAGGTGCAGAGTCCAGACAGTGAACGTTTGAACGTTTAAACGGTCACCAATAAATATTCACTATTCAACGTTCATGCTCATGTTACAAGGCATGTACGCTCTACTAGTCATGATGCATGATGTGTATAGGTGTTCGATTTGCCACAGTGCATTTGCTGTTTTATACCTATCACAACTCTCGGAGATGCGTACCAGCATTTCGTTGAAGATTTGACAAATAAGTTTGTTTTTTCCTTGTCCATTTCATCGTGATGCGTTATACGATAGAGGCGATTGAGCTGCACGGTACGTAGGTATTGAGCAAAGCAGTGCCGGGGCTAACCTCTTTCAACACGAGACTTCAAAGCAGTTGCTTGTGCATTAAATCCCTCTTGAAGCCCCTGCGCGAATAACGCATCTACCACGTATGACACGGGGCCCCTAAATATCTCCACTGACTCGTAGAAAGTTTTCCCGTCCTCGGTTGTGCTTAAAGCCTGCCAACGTTCTGCATCAAGTAATGGTTGAGGTAGCATGATCGCCCTCCACGCGAGCCGTCGATTGGTGGTGTCTATATGAGTGATGTTTTCAAACGATATCTGGGTGTTGATTGGGTTTGCAGGGGTATTTGCATCTACAGGAAGTGGAAGAGGCGGGATCTGCGCTTGAATAAGAAGGCGAAGGTTTTCTTGTGGTATCTGTTCATATGTGGGTATACCCAGGACGTCGGTCACCACCTGCGATCTGTGTACATTGTTCAGGGAGGTATACTGCTGACACCTAATGTACTGACCGGACAAAAGGATTCCACTCGGCATACGCAGGGAAATCGAGCAGAACTTCCCACACATCCAGGAGAGGTGCATCTATCGAAATATTTGCACTCGCTTGGAAAAGGCCTGGTTGGAGGTTTGGCAAGTTGCTGGTCTGGGCGAAGACGCAGACCGCGAAGGCGAGTAATATCCACATTAACAAGGGTGGCTGATTCTTGATGCAATACTGTAGATACATCGACATGATATGTTATTTGTAATTTCGGCTACTTATTTCTCTTGATTTTCTTTTACTCCCTATGGAATACTTCTCCCCGCTCTGATTGCCTTTGCAGCTTCACTTTGCGCCTCGTCGCGCAAGTAGCGACCATAGATCTCGTCAAGGTGCTCTCTTTCCTAAAACAAGCAGGATCAGCAGATAGCTCAGCTGCCGGCGGAAAATGATTTACACTCTGTGTTTGAACGATGCTCCTTCGTTTCTCAATAGCACTCGCATACCTGACCCATGCTTCACTCACGTCTTCCTTCTTGAAGCCACGGTTCTCCTCAAGAACGTAATCCCTTTTAATCCATGGAGCGATCGCAACATCGACAAGACTAAAGTCTTCTCCTAAAAAGTATGGCCCCTTGACTTCCTTGGCGTATTTTCGAAGGGCTTCTTTGTATTCCTCACGGAGTTCCGCTTGTTTTCCTGCATCTTGTGCTTGCAACAGGCGCTGGTACGCAGGAATAATAGACTTGGTTATGAAGTCTATCCAAATACGAGCGATCGCACGCTTAAGGGGCTCAGTGGGAAGAAGAGGCCTTTGAGTTGGATAAAGGTCTTCGAGGAACTCGCATATAACGAGGGACTCGTAGATTGCTTTACCCTTGTATTCAACGGCCGGAACGAGGCCTTTAGGGTTGATGTCTACTATGTCAGTCAGCATGCGTTCTAATAACTTAGGTGATTACAAACCAAGAAAATGTTTTTCCTTCTTGTATGGATTAACTTCTTTATACTGATACTTTACTCCCTTCTCCTCAAGCGCAATCCAAACACGTTGGACAAACGGACAGAACTAGGTAATCACGCTGTTAAAGCGGGAAACGTTGACAAAGACTGGGTAATCAATCACCCATCCGGCGTAAAATACAAAATCCTGAACATCCTGATGTTGCGCGACAAGTTCTGCTGCGGGTCCTGTTGCGTGGGGAAAGATGTTAACGTCTGGAATCGACATTTGTGTTGATGGGAAAGAATGGTCTCTCGACAGATATCGTTCAATTCGTCGCTTTATAATGGTTTCTCGCAATTGGTCTTCTAATTGCATCATCGCCATGTGATATTTCGAAAATGGCAAATGGTTCCTCGACTGCTACTTACTCCTCTACAAAAATGAATCTACCGCAACTCTGCTACTAACGCAATTGTTATGTGACGTCGTTGCGCACCATGACCACAAGGCTGTCTTTGACTCATCAAACAGCAACAAGTATCATCACATGTTGAACGCCATAACTCAAGTCGAATAGATACCTCGAGACTGTCCTACTTTTGCCAAGACAAGTACTGTCCCGAGATTACCTCCCGACCCAAGCTCCAGTTGGCCGCCAGTCATTTTACCCATTGACGAGGCTAGTCTCACATTGACGATCTTTACTGTCTCGCCTAGCGTCATCGTCTCAGCTGTGGGCTCTGTTTCGCCTGTAAATATTGGCCGTTTATCCATGACCTTGATTTGCGGAATCCTGACGTGACCACACTCAATGGGTATCAATTTCCAAGTAAACTTTTCTTCATCACCAGGCATTAGAATGGGTAAGCGACCACTCCGTAGCCCGGCGACAATGAACCCGTCAGATGGCTCGAGCTCAAGGTGCGCTACGACGTTCGCTGACCGTGAAGGATGATAATTGCGGATGGTGAGGGTAAGCGGTATAGGTACGTGCAGGATACGCAGAACATGTCATGCATACCGGATGCTGAAACCGCAACGTCATTAGCGGAACTTTCAATGAATCTAATCCCCTCGTGTTCCTAATATCTTATAAGACTGAACCCACGCATGTTGATAATAAAAAGAAGCACCTCTCCCTCATACGTCACGCTCTCCACTTGCAGGCGCGATGGCCCCGTACATTCTATTTTTGTGGTCACAAGAGCTTCGCTTGTCCTCGCAGGATTCCACTTGTCTCCATCAAAGGTATCTAGATCACCTAACCCAGGCCACGCCTCCATGCCGTGTCTATAGGACACCGACTGCACAACCTTAAGAGGGTCAACAGTTGGCACAACGAGCAACCTCGTCGTCTCAGTCATATCATCTAGTTCAGGCTCGGTAGAATCCACGATCGAGTTCTGTGGTCGGGACTGGATCGAAATATCAATAACTCTGTCACCAGGTGCACCAGTGTTCACTAAATATAGCGTCTTGACTGCATTCGCCCCAGGATCAAGCAATCCAAAAGGGACGCCTTTGATGAAACTGGAGGAACGCTCCTCATCCATAAATATTGTGTTGACTTGAAGAAGCATATCAGCTCTTAGTTCGGATTCGTAATCAGAGGCAACGAACCAGCATCATCAATTTCTGTTGGAGGAATGAGAACGTTGACAACTACATCAAATGGCCGACTATCAATGTTCGTTATGCCAATAGTTATTGGATACTCTTCGTCCAGATAGGCAGGTGACTCGTGCGACAAAGATACTTCCAGGGTGTGCGAGCGATGTTTAACACTAAAATATCGATTAGCAATAATCAGCACAAAAGACACGAAAGTTCAACCTGAGGGTAGAACTATTTTCGCGCTTTAGGGGTAAAAACCGTGGTGGCTCAACAGAAGTCAACCATCGAGGACTCGTGAATTGGCGTGTAGCGAGATTGATGGGTATCTGAATCTTCCATTTCTCTTCTTCCATGTGTAACACGACCCGGTCAATCTATCAAATCAGTGAGTGTATGAATGGCAGAGGAGATGTAAAGAACCACTTTGATTGAAGCTGGAAAATCAGAAGATACGCTTCCCGAGAATATGAAACAGCCTCCCCTCTCCCAACGTAGCGTGGTATTGATTTCTTCTAGGTCTTCCGAAGAGGATGGTACCTCTTTGGAGTCCTCAGTAAATAAAACGAAAAGGAAAACAAGAGAGTCTACCTTCAGGATAGCCAAGAGATCTTCGACGCAATGCGATCCCTCTGCGTTATTAGCATCTGCATGACTCAATGATTCAGTGTTCACGTTCTTAAAAACCAGAATAAAGTATCTACCATGACCCAACATCTCAACCAGTAATTTTATACTTAGCTCGATATCCCCGAGTTCTCGAGCACAAGCATACCACGTAGATAATAGTGGCCAAAGTAACGAATCCCAGCTCTCCCGACGGTAAATCGTCGCAATGCGCTCAAAGAACCTTTCATATTGTCAGATGAAATGAAATAACTTCCCGTAAACGCTAAAGACCAACCGTACTGCCATGTCGTATTTGGCAGAATCATAGTATGTCTGTGCAATACGATATGCGATCCATAAAGTAAGTCGGCTCTGTGTAGTATGGCTTTGCGGGTTGACGACAGTATGCTTCTTAAACAGCTCGTATGCTTTAGTATAAAGCTACAATCAGAAAGCGATCAGTCGAACAGCCAAGAAGCGAAGAAATAAAGCCTTACTTCTAGGATTATAGTCAAATGATCGACTTTCTTCTCGTTCGAGAAGCCAGGCGAAGTTGCGAAGACCTTCTGTGAATCCTGAAGCAAGACGTCAGCAGACCATATATCGAACCATCAACGAACGCGAAACAACCTCCATCTCTAAATGAGCCAAAAACCTCTCTCTTCTTATCTCAGTGCACTTCGCCGCCAAGACATAATAAAAGCCCGAGTGCTGCAGCGCATGCCGCGGGTTAACACCCATCGATCGAATCGTTTCCGTCTCGAGAGTGCTTGCGATCAAAGCCTTTCCGCCGCCGGTGTTTTGGGACACCACGGGTGGGAACTTGGGTCGATGAGTGGGTATTACCAACGTCGAACGTGTGCCCTGCTCAAGCAGCTCTGCAAGGACACGATACCTTACAATAGAGTCAATGAGTCAAGATGCGCGAATCCAAAAGACTCACTGCCTTCCAATCCAACTCCAGTACTCATATGTCTCCTCTCCTATGCCCCACCCACGCGAAAAATCGCAAAATATCCGTACGTGTGTGTTATAATGCGAAAGCGCAAGAGCATGCTCGTTGTTATATAGATAGAGCTTACATATCTATCGTTCGTCTTGACCATGAGTAACAACCTTCACATTATGATCCACGCTCACTTTGAGGTTGATACAATCCGCAAGAACTTTTGCCTCTGCCCATCTCTTAGTCCGGGGTGGAAGTATCGCAGTCGATCCAAACATGACGACGAGTATGTTATGTGCATCCTGGTAGTGTCTGTCCGACAAGACATAAATGAGTCAATGAAGCTCGATCAGGAACCGTGCCGACTGACTTCAAAGCCACCTCATCTTCCCCGCGAAACTCGGCGAAACACGCCATCTTGTATTCGTACCTCACAGTCCATCCTTCCGGGCGCAACGGTCGCGGGATATTCGTCGTGCCTTGTATGGGATTGGGGTAGCTTGTTTGTGAGTGGCGATTACGCTTCCGTCGCACGCGTTTCGAGTGGGCGGTATAGTACTCTAACGCTGGCTCGTAAAGCGCCTGCTGAAGGCTACGTCTTGTCAGATTACGTGGACTTGGTAGTCAAGACGTGCACACCCACCTCTTCACGAATTCACCAAGTTCGCTTTGACTGACTGGACTCAGAACGAACAAAGCCGCGCGGGAATCAAGCCCGCTTTGCCTCCGAATGAACGTTAGCCGTGTATCGAGGGTAGGATCGTCTATAGAAAGAATGAGGCTCGAACCTAGAGCGTCTCGAAAGACCAGTCATCACCTAACATCTTTCGTGTAGTCATAAGCACGACCGTAAGCTTAATACCACGTTCGCTCGTGCCCTTCTTCCGCTGCGCAACCTCAGCCGCAAGCTCCATGTCCCTTTTCCGCTCCTCCGCCTCCCTCTCGCGTTCCCGACTGACGTCAGGCACATCAAGAGGATTCGTCGTCGCGCCGGACGGCGGATGCTCATAGATGCGCAGGAACAGAACAAACACGGACGGAACGAGCGACGTGTGCTTCCTGATCCATATGGGCGCTATCAACCCATCAGGATGCAGCGGCGAAGTCGGCGTCAACGGCGACAAGGGCGAATGTGACGCTGAATACATGGGGTCTTCTGGAGGGACGACCTTTCGCGGGGGAAACCGGATATCCTTGTCAGCGAGTATGATCTGGAACGTTTTGGTCTTTTCAGGCTGCCAGATGGCGACTTTGCGCTGGGCCTGCAACGTCTCCCGGAGCCGGGATGCGAGGAGTGCAAAGTCGTTGCTTTTCGTGGACGTTGACGCAGATGGATGAGAAGCGCTTTCTTCGTCGAGGCCGGCGACAAACATCACTGGGGCCAGTTGCGCCAGTAGCTCAGGAGGATACGAGTTCATCGCGTTCGACGACGACGAGCGGCAATGACCATGGACCAAAATGGGTGTTTACGTAATTAGGCTGAAGATGCATGATGCAAGCTCTGTCGTTACAAAATGATGATGTTTTCCTAGAATTTTGCTAGTGACAAACCAATTCCACCTGATAAAACTGCCACCTAATGAAAGTGACCTTCCCCCAGCAGATACTCGAAACTTGACGAGTTAATGTTAATAACTGATGATCATATTCGTCGGCTCACTTGCATCAATGCAGCCTCATTAGTCTTGGGCACCTCTTTGTATCCTTTATATGATAGTATGATAGAGCATAGAATCAATGAAACAATCAAACACAAGGCAGCAGAGGCATTTCACGAGTCAATATCGATCCAAAACTCGTCTAACGGAAGAGACTAGTACATCTCCAAGCTCATCCCGTCATGGATCTCATAATCTGAGAGTGTAATATGGTCTTTGTAGATAGTGTACCTAATTGCAGTTGGAATTAGCAGTCCCCAATGAAACAATCGAACACAAGGCAGAAGTATTTCAAGTGTCAATATCGATCCAAAACTCGTCTAACGGAAGAGACTAGTTAGTACATCTCCAAGCTCATCCCGTCATGGATCTCATAATCTGAGAGCGTAATATGGTCTTTATAGATCGTGTACCTATTTGCAGTTAGAATTCGCAGATTCTCCAACGATACGGAAGGGGGACATACCATTTCTTCAGCTGAATCTTGGACGCATTGGTACCAGTCTGAGCCGCAATGAGCTTCTTAAGATCGCCTACAGTGTCTTCGGAATCACATTTGACTCGGACTGCGATTGGCATTGCGTCAGGCACACGCGGCGGAGGAAGGGGAGAGCATACCTTTACGCCCAAGCCGGTCATTCGCAATAACCTATATGATGGTTCAGATTTGGAGCAGCGAACTGGAGACGAGGAGGACATGCCTCTATCATACCCATTTCGTCGAGGTCAAGATCAGAATGTTTTGTTTGGTCGAGGTGTTGTCATTAAACATCACGCTGTCCCAATTTGGAACTATCGCGATCGCGTCTATTTATTAAATGTAACTAGGTCGTAAGGTCATGAAACTCGTAAAGCGCTGCAACTACTTGATCATAAAGTCAGCCTTGTCCTTGGGATGTCTTGGAAGATGATGAGACAGTTGACGAGAGTAAAGCAAGATTGTATACCTCCGCACTCCACAACAGTAGCACACTCTGGCGGAAAGAAACACAACCGCAAGCCATGTCATGATAGTGGAAGCCAGGACCAGCCATATTGCCGGACCAAACGAGATCTCAAGGCTGTAAGGGACGGAATTTGAGATCCTGTCTCTGGCAATGATAACGATAGCCAGGTCTATTGCAAAAACTACGGTGCTAGCAATGGCTGCGATGACTGCGATAACGAGGGTCAGAATAGCAACAGCATGGATGCCGAGAAAGAACGAGGGGACAAGGCCAAGGAACGAGACGCCGGCAGCGATGGGATGGAGAACGAGCACGGCAAAAAGCCCCTGCTCGACTACACCGACGATGGCCGGGGAGACTCCCGCGAGGTCGGAGACGTTCTGGGGTAAGTGGTAGCCAAGCGCGGGCCCAAAGCATTCCCCGTTGTTCGGTGGATCGAGGACGCTGATTGGGAGCGAGGAGTGAGAGATCGGGACACCGGAGATGGGGACACCAACCTCGTTGCGCAGAGTCCCCAGACACCAAAGCGGAGTTCAGTGGCGACATTGGTGGGAACTTGGTCAGTGAGGGTGGATTTGACGGAGAGAAGATAGATGGGCTTGAGGATGGGGAGGGAGAGGGCGACGATGAGGAGGAGGACAAAGGCAGCGACGAGGAGGGCGAAAGAGACGATGGATACGACTGGGTGTCTAGCGAGTGGACGGCAGTGTTCCCTCATGGCGAGCAGGAGAGCCCAGGACGCCAAAAGACGCCAGAGATTAACGTTTAACTGCCAAGCCGCCTATTTGCATCTGTTTACATCACGCTCCTTGTTATGCTCTCTCTTGTCTGGGCTTCGTTGGTCGCCGCGCAGGACGTCCCCGAGTAAGCATCGTCGCCGTTGTCCCGTGACCTCGCTGACCGCCGCCAGATTCGACATCGACCCGTATCTGCAGTACCGGCCCGCCTTTGCGCGTTCTCTCCCGATCCAGATCCTCCTCACCGGCGTCGTTCTCACCCTCGTCGCCGTCCTCTTCATCCACCTCGTCTTCACCGCCCAGTCCCACTGGCCCCTCGCCCCCGTCAACTACGTCCTCCAGCTCTCCGGCGTCACCACCCTCCTCATCTCCCTCATCGCAACCCTCCAGGTCATCCTCTCCACCGCCCGCTCTGAAAGCCAGAAATGGCCCTACATGCTCAGCTACATCGCCGTCAACGTCCCTCCCTTTGACCAGAACAGCGACTCTGACGAGTGGAGTTTTGCAGAGCGTGCTACTTGGCTCGTCATGAACGCCGCTACCTCTGGCTTGATCCAGGTACGTCTGTCTCCAACACTCCATCTCCGCATCACCGACCCTTTCCTCAGATCACTCACATCCAATTCCTCACACTCCTGTACCCATCCCGTCTAGAGGGCCGCCTGATCTTTGCCCTCCTCGGTCCTCTGGCAATCGTCGCTGCAGTCATGCAGCTTCTCCCCATGAACGACAACGACAGCGTCAACAACATCGCCTCTGCCGTCCGCAACGTCTGCAACGCCACCCTCTCTCTCCTCTTCACCGCCGCACTCTTCATCTGGGGTCTCCTCGTCAACAAAAAGAACGCATGGCGAACCGATGGCGGGACCGCCGCATTCGGCGCTGCAGCGCTCACCCTCGCTCTCGTCAGCACCGCACTCAACTTCCTCTACGTCCCGCGCGAAGAGGAATACGTCTGGCTTCCCGCCCTCATCTGGGCCGTCATCCTCTGGCAGAGCTTCTTGGGCTGGTGGTGGTGGGTCGGCGCCGGCAGCGCCAGCGGTCTGCTGATAGGAGAGGACGACATTCTCGAAAAACTCGAAAAACTCGAAAAGGAAGCCAAGCGCGAGTCGCGGCGGAAGGAAGCGAGAGAACGCAGACGGGAGAGTAAAAAGAAGGCTAAAAAGGCGTGGAAAGGCGTTACGGGTGCTTTCATCCCTTATGCTACCGGCGCTCATAGTCGCGCACCCAACTCGACCTCTCGGAGGTCCTCGTCTCGTAGATCAATGGACCTCAACTCCGACTCGCCTTCGAACCAACCCGCATCGTCTGCTGCGTCGTCTTCAAGCGCCGAAAGCCAATCCACGCTTCCCCGCCTACTCCCCGCGCGCATACACCGCTGGTACGCCTCCCTGCGCCACGCACACCTTCTCGCGGCTCGACAACAGGCCGTCGAGCGCGTGGAGAGGATCAGAGAGATGGAGCGCAACGGGAAGGATGCGGTGTCGAATGGGTGGGGTCTAGGCAGCTTCGCATGGAGGATCCATCGAAACCAGGACGTCCGACTGCGTCCTCAGGAGTTCGAGATGTACGGCCCCTCGTCGTCCGAGGGACACCGGTATCCACCAGATCGGGAAACCGCTCATTCGACTTCGACCCGCCCACCCCAATCCCCACCGGCTCCGCCGCAGAATTCCATGTGGTGGTGGGGTCCCCTCGCGCGATGGAGACTGCAAGATACCACGTCTTATTGATCGCATTGCATTCGTACTCTTGTATAATATGTATCTCTTAACAATGTATACTCATATCATACGGCTACTAGATCACGGCTATGCGTCCTCACAAATTGTTTCTCTGGAGTAGTACCTGGGACTTGGGCTCACTCGTAGGCATAAATCCAATCTTCCCTTCCAACCAGTCCCGAATCAAGACTCCCGCTATCGCTGTGACAGGAGGTAATCTGAACGGCGGCTCGTCCTTGGTGGCTTTATCCTCAAAAGTTGGATTCAAATGAGGAGTTGGCTGGTTACTTTGTCCCCGTGTGCGGTCAGCCGTCTTCTCGTGCCTTAGCACGTCGGATATTTCGGAACGAGTGAACCACCGTGCATCTGCAACTGGTGAGTTTCTTCCTCTCTGTGATGTGACGAGGGGAACGACCAACCGACGAGCTCATTGTCGAGATCGACACGTATCACCTGTGATGAATCTGCTCTGGTCCCCCGTTTCGTCAAGCGCGATCATGATAACGACTGGATCCGTGCGCGGGTGGGTAAAGTTGTGCAACCCTTTACTATAGAACTGCATAAGTGCGAGAAGGGGACATAGACAGGGCACGCTACGTCGTTGGACAGGGTTTGCGACCCGTGTTGTCTGCCCATGGTAACAAGGATGAACACGATAGCTTCCAGCCGCCCCACATAGAATATGTACGCGAACCGCATCCCGCACAGAACTAAGTAGCCCCAGAATGATTAGATGATCGCGTCGAGAGATTGGAACGCACCTTGTTCCGCTGGTTCCAATCCACAAGACTCCTCGCCTCTGCGAAAACAGCGCCGGAGAAATGGTCCAATCCAGTCATCAACACTCTCGGCTCAGACCAACTCAATGATTGCCCCTCTCGCGCGGGTGCAGTCTCCTGCAAGATCCCTTTCATCCTTTCCGGCGTCAAGTCTAGATCCGCGACGTCCATCGAGAAGTAAGGCGTTCCATCCAGATTCGCAACGGCCGCCGTCGCATCGACGAAATCCGACGAAGGAAGTGCGCCTGTTTTCGAGTGTTCCTGGAAGCCGAGGAACACTACAGGTGCACTATGATGACGCGCGGCGCCGGTCGGTGAATCCTCCTTTTCAGGGGACTCAGCAACTAACTGGCCTATCTCTTTGTCCTGGCCGAAGAAAGGCTCGGGACCGAGAAACGGACGGACGTCCTTGGTCGTAAGGAACGCGAGCGTTTGTTTGCGTGGAAACTCCGGGTTGGCGAGTACGAGGGGTTGTCCGGCGTTGAATAATAGCCAGCGGGTGGATGGGGATGCGATGACGGCGTTGAGGAAGAGATGGGATGTGCGAAGCCACGACAGGCGATTGAGAGGTGACCCGGAAAACATGTTAACTCTGCGATGTATAATTCGTTGGCCGCCCAAAGCTACATCGAGCACAACTCACGTAGTGTTTGCCATTCTAAGTGGATACAGCGAGGCGATAGCAAAGCAGATATCAATGTCTTGAAGAAACCAGAGTGCCGACTGAGAATGAGAACACTCGACGCTTACTAGAAGCAAATATCATTTCCGTGATTGGTAAGATAACAGGATTAATGTTAAACGCGGTCCCATGTGTAATCCAACGTCATCCATATCACCGTCACGTGTCCGACCCTGTGCTAACCTACATACACTCGTGGTCAGCACAAGCGCCTGCTCATCGAAAACGCGTTGGGAATTACCATCTGATAACTTACACCACAAAACTGCATAAAGTTGTTCAAATTTCTGCCTCTTGCGTCTGACACATCAGCAAGCTCATAGTCGATCATCAGTGCCTTCAAAGTTTCTGCTACAGGACTCCGAAGTGAGCCTAACTTCACAGTGCCCTACATCAATGCTTACAATCAAGGTCAAAGAGCTCCTG
>JABAJZ010013685.1:0-11551 GCA_018857265.1 Termitomyces sp. T32_za158 | reverse complement strand
TTGTGTTTCAAGACAGTCTTGTAAGATAACTTTGACCCTCAGTCAGAAAGCAGCGGTTAGAGCGAAGCAAAGACTCTGACGATGTATCTCAGCGATTCCGTCTTTGTGGATTTGATCTTGCTCCTTCATTTGTCGCTGCAACCTGGCCAGTGTCGTCACGGCCATACTCTGCGCACGTTCCTCTCACCTTTCTATCTCAGAGGTAATATCCGTCTGGCCGCATTTCGCGATATCAATTGTTTGATTCTCCAGCTTCTCATAGATGTCCTATACAAGTAAGGTTATTCAGGTTGTAGTGATGCAAGAAGAACCAGAACCCACACCGAGAGATCCAGAAGCCAATTTCAGACTGTCGATCACATCTCCCAGTGAGAACGTATCGAGAGGTGCGATACGGAGAGGGGCGATAGGTCTCTCAGGGAACGACATGGTGGTTCAAGGAAACGCCTTGAAAGCAAACACCAATGGTAAAAGAAACGATGAATTCGCATTGACCGGGGACCAACGAGGTTGAGGCGTGCTTACGCTTCATGTGGCAAGTAAGTTAGTGCATCGTGGCTCAAACCCACAAAGGAGCCCTATCGAAGCTTAGAGGGTGATGGACCAAGGTTCTCCGTGGGGTTATAATATTAATAATGTCTAAATTTAAAGTCTATATGGGTGATGTTACTTCAATGTCTTCTAAGGTGACTTCTTCTCCGAAGGTTCAGAGGACACATGGATGTTGCTGTCATTTGCGCTGTTGAGTTGCGCTGCCATAAGAGCACGGAATCGCGAGTCATGGCGATTCACCTGAGGTAGACGTTAGCGATTGGCAAGTGGAACGAATTGTTGCGACTCACAAGGTGTCGGTAAGTGCCAGATTCAGTTATTTTCCCATCTGTATATTCGCGATTCGAAAAGAGAAAGAGATGTCTAACGAAGATGCATACCTTCCAATACAACTATCCGTTCCGCCCTTGCGATGGTGGATAGTCTGTGAGCAACTATAAGTACGGTGGTTTGACGCGACTGTAAAATTTTGTCGACTGCATCGTTGACCTGAAGAAGACTACGTTAAACGGCGATCCTCTCGGGAAAGGAATGATTGCGTACCCGGCGTTCGGATGTTGCATCTAGAGAGCTTGTAGCTTCGTCCAGTGCCAAGATTGCTGGCTTTTTCAAAAGTGCCCGAGCAATAGCAAGTCGTTGTCGTTGGCCACCACTCAAACTCTGACGTCCGACTGCAATGGGTCAGTTGTCGTGCCTGACTTTTGTTTGCAGAGATACAAACTGACTTTCGGTGTCAAATCCTTTTGGCATTCCCCAAATGAATTCACAATTTGCCTCCCTTGCAGCGTCTTCGATTTGCTCGCGAGTCGCCTCAGGATTGCCGTACGCAATGTTGCTTGCAATAGTTCCTGTGAACAGGATTGGATCTTGAGGAACGATACCAATGCTGTGTCGCCAGGAAGCAACAGAGAACTCTCGGATATCTGTGCATCGTGAGCATTGCTAGATAAAGTTCACCTACTATCACATGCCTTGGCCGTCAAAGGTTATCTTGCCCTTGAGAGGATCATAGTACCGAAGAAGCAGAGAATGTATCGATGATTTACCGCCTCCACTCTTGCCTCTAGTCAGTCCTTGCTGTAAGTAACCACAAGAAAGCGACAAACAATGGGCAGGTAGCTTACACGATAGCAATACTTTCGCCAACAGCAAGCTCGAGGTCGAAATCTTTGAGAATCTCGACACCTCTCCTGCTTGGATACTCGAACTGGACTCCTTCAAACTTGATGGGCCCTCGTCTGTTTGGAGCTACTTCTATGCCATTACCGGGAGGTATGGCAGGTGTCCTGTCCAAGAGATCGAAGATTCGAGTACCTGCGCCAATCCCGCGCATGATAGAGGACTTTCGATGGGTTCAGAACAGGTTGACAATTGAGGGGGAACAACTGCTCACAAAGAACGAGCTAGAGTAGATATGAAATCAGTAAGGTAGGTCGTTCGAGGTTCAACGCACATACGTCAACATTTGCAAGCCACTACCAACGTATACCGTATAAAGCAGGAGACTTGTCAAGTCACCCACGGATATTTCGCCGTGTGAAACGAGAGTACCACCTATGAGAAGGCTCAGATTCTGGATTAGCTGAAGATTTCATAGATTGAATCACCGTAGCCTAGCAAGGCCAACAAGGTGACATTTCCACTCCAACCCGTGCTGCCAAAAAAGATGCCACTGGCAATGGCTTCTTTTCTGGCAAGGGAGAGAACGTCGAGTACCTTTGAATGGAACTTTGCTTCTTCTTGGGCATGTGCATTGTAAGCTTGTACAGTCCGTAATGCTGACAAGGCTTCAGAGGCTACCTGTTCAATCATGTTCATATTTCCTATATCTGGTATTCTTGAAGGTTATTTCACCTTAGTCATTTCTCCCATAGATTCTTGCGTTTTGTTCGACAGCCGTTTCAGATATCGGCCGTAAAAGACCTGGCGACGATTAAATATTAGTTTAGAGAAAAATATTAAAGAGAGATAGCCTACTGCACCCAATGATACCGGAGGTACGACAGCGAGCATCAATAGCGTAAGGGTGGGAGACAGATAAAACATGGCAGCCACTAGGCATGCTCGAGTAAGAGCTAATTAACCTGCAAAGGTAGAGTACTTACAACCAACGGAAGACATGACGATCGAACGCAAACCATCGGAGAGGTTCTGAGTTACACTGTAGCAAGTATCATAGTTGAATATGGATCAGTCACGAAGGTATTTACGCAGACCTTTCACCGACAATGCTTGTGTCAACGCTGAGCCGGCTCAAAACGTCACCCTCTCCGCGTTCAACAAATTCCACTTCTTGTTTGAGAGCTGCGGCATATGTACGTTCACGTAGCCTGGCAACAATTCTCTGACCTAGGTAAACAAGAGTTAAGCCTAGCTGGAGAAGACCTCAGGTGAAAGCTTACCAGACATCCGCATCAATATGGAACGACCGGCGTTTGCAACGGCACCAGTCGTAAACAAGAGAAGGAGACACGCCGACGCTTCCCAGACTGACAGCCCAAAAGGAATTTGCTAGAATGGCTTTAGTATAGATATGGACACACAACCACAGGACATACTGGGTTGGTCGAGGCGAAAAAGTCGATCAACTTCCCGATCGTAAAAGGAACGCTCATAGAAACGGAGGACGAGACCAGTAATAGTCCAATGGCCGTAAGGAGAGGCTTCTTCTCTGGCTTAGCGAGATTGAGAACCTTGAGGAAAGATGACGTTGACTGGGGCGATTTCCGAAACAGTGAGAGGATCGACGTTTTCTCTCCAGTTGGCTGTTCTTGTTTGGAAGGGGAAGGTTTGATCTCGGCCCTCAGAGGCGCCTGAACGTGGAACACTCTAGCGCATTGCTGAAATGGCAAAGCAGAGCCACTGATAACGTGCGACGGTGCACGACGATTGAGCATAAATATTCCGCGTCGAACATTCGGAAGCGTCGGAACAAGTGTGCAGGGTCTCAG
This sequence comes from Termitomyces sp. T32_za158, assembly GCA_018857265.1. Lineage (NCBI taxonomy): Eukaryota > Fungi > Basidiomycota > Agaricomycetes > Agaricales > Lyophyllaceae > Termitomyces > Termitomyces sp. T32_za158. Next base: position 8,048 of record JABAJZ010013685.1, on the reverse strand, counting down.
GAGAGGCCGAGCATGGACTGCAAGCATAGCCTCAATAGTCAGGCCTACCGCCTCGAGTACCGGCCAGACCTTTGAAAGCTTGAGAGTCTTTGACCTAAGAAATGGTGTCCCGTTTTCGGTAGAAGTTTGACATCGAACCCACGTGTCAATTCTGTCCCATCTAATCTTATCTTCCGTCCGTTCCGTTTGGCTGAACATTCAAGAACTTTTACGTTTTCTATACTGTAACACCTATTCCGCTTGAGTAGACCATCAGTTCCGCCCTTTCACGTCCTATGCATTGCTATTGAAGGCTTGAAGCACGCTTCGACGAGTTTGATTTTGGCGGCAGCTTGCGGACCAAACATACTGGATATGTTCGTGTCGTTTACCCGAGGGTTGACACAAATCAGAACAATGTCTTCGTCTGCCGTATATTCAGAACTATGGTTGTCTGGTCCAAAAGCAACAAAGTTTTATACGCGCACATACACACCCAATAGTACCCCCAGAGCCGCTCTTGTCTTCCTCCATGGATTCGCCGAGCACGTTGGCAGATACACCCATTTTCACCCATTACTTTCCCAACACGAAATAGCCGTTTTCGCGTTTGACCAGCGAGGCTTCGGCAAGACAGCCTTGGATACAGAAGGAAATAAGAGCAAGGATAGTGCGTATGGAAAAACGTCTTGGTCTGAACAGATGATGGACATTTCCTGGGCTGTTGAGCATGCTAGGAAGACGTTCTCGGGAGTACCTACATTTTTGATGGGTCATTCCATGGTAAGGTCCGTGCCTATTGCCTATTGTTACCAAAGATGTTAAAAGACATCGCTATAGGGAGGTGCCGAAGCGCTCGGTTTTGCTATAGGACAATCTTGCGCTTCGCTACTGGCAGGAATTATATCCACGAGCCCGTTGATTCTTCAGACCAAGCCCGCACCGAAACTTTTGCGTGTTGTAGGAGGCGCGGCCAGCAATCTATTTCCCAATCGGCTCATTCCCACCAATGTCAACGCTGAGGTAGGCATCATTTTCTTTGTACGGATAACGGAACATGACAAGGCCACGAAATTCGTAGGATCTTTCACACGACTCTGTCGTCAATGAATCCTACACAAAGGATCCTCTTGTGAAACTATCTGGTTCACTTCGTGGTGTGAAAGACATGTTGTCTAATGTGAGATAATTGTACCGTTGGTTGACGGGACACTAAATGTTACTATAAACAGGGAGAGGTGTTACTGGATGTGGGATATAAGAACTGGCCAAAGTCCCTTCCTGTAAGTCAGGCGTAAAATTCATTTCGGTGTATTGAATAGTCATATTCCTAGTTGCTACTTGTCCATGGGACTGAAGACAAGGTCACGTCGCACAAGGCAAGCCAGGCCTTTTATGACAAGATTCCTGCGGTCGATAAGAGAATCAAACTGTTTGAGGTCCCCGTTTTGTCTCCCATTTACAAATAGTCTACTCATTTACAAGACAGGGGGGTTATCACGAACTACATAATGAGCCTGATGGCGTCAAGGAACAGCTCGTTGCGGACATAATTGCATTCATTGAAGCGCACTTGCACGTCAGCACTGCTTCTACTTTGCCAGAGGAACGCTCGAAGATGTAGCACGGAAAGGGTCTCTCGGAAACAAATGTCAATACCGGAATGACTACTGAACAATATAATAGTCACGACGAGGTCGTGCGCAAAAAGTCTTTCAAATGTCTCTAGTATCCTGCAGCACCGGGGGCGTTGTCACCATCCCTTTTCAAACGCAAGAGAACTTCTTTGTATCTTGCTAAGTCGGTTGTTCCAGCACCCGTCCTGGCAATTGTCTTGCTTTGTGAGTTTTGCAATTCGATGATTTCGCAGATGCGTTCCCATGTTGTTCCATTGGAAAGAGAATCTGACAACTTGGCAAGGTAGTCCGCTTCTGAGTCCCTGAGATAAACACATGTGAAAATGAGACTGTCGACATTTCGAAACAACTAACTTATTCTCCCTGATGTTCCTTTCCTTCTTCTGAGAATAATCCTCGTAAAACTCGTCGATAGCTCGCTCAGCCTTGGTGATGTTTTCCTGGCGTCGCGCTTTTGCAGCTTCTTCACGAGCTGAAATTTCAGCTTGTTGCTTTTCACGCCAATCTCTGGATTAAATCGTTGGCTAAACAGCAGTAGCACAAGTGCAGTATTCCATACTTGATTACTTGAGGTTCATCTTCTATAGCTTGATTCAGAATCGGAGTTGATGCAAATGCGGAAGGCTGGGGACGAGGGGCATGGGTGGCGCCACTGAATGATGGCTGAGTGGGAGGGGGTTGAGGCTGTTGAAGTGGGACTCAGTACGTGATCTGACGCTATGACCCATAACTTCGACGTATACAACAAGGATACGCACCTTCCCAAAATCAATATCAGGAAATTCACTCTCAAACTTTTCGAGTTCATCGTCGCCCGTGACCTTCACAGCATTGGACTTTGGAGCAGGGGTATCCAATTCGCCAAATGAGAAAGCAGACGTGGTTTGCGTGACAGAACGAGTTTGGGGAGGGAGGGGGATGTCTCCATCTCCATCAAGAGAAATGTCGGGAAATGCAGACGCGGCGCGGTCGAAATCGATATCTTCCTCTGCGGCTGAGAAAAAGTCGGCCATTATGAATGTGAAGGTTATAGTACGTGGTAATTGCTGGCGTCGGAGAGGAGTGATCGTGGGAACTTCTCCTTGAATTATTTCCTGCACAACCAGCAGAATCACGCAGTCATGCCTATCAACGTCCCAGGCGTGCTTGTCTCCATACAGCTTCTCTTTTACCCGCGTCTTGCCTTGCCAAGTCTTGTCGTGAAGGGTGCGCCATTCCTCCTCATGATGGCCATGTTCATACAACATCTTTTCACAGCAAGATATCCGCCATATTGATTTCGCAGCACTGAAAGCAGCTGGGTACCGGGGTGCTGTTTTTGACAAGGATAATTGTATTGTGCGTTTTGATTGTTGAATCTCGTCTGCTCGGTACCGACACGTCCATTTTGTAAACTTAAGACGCGACCTCACAAGGATACAATTGTTCCCGAAATACAGGTAAGTGACAGTTTACAACGTATGAAAAAGTTCTTACTTCTCCCTAGAATGCATGGGATGAATGCCGGAGGACCTTTGGTGAAGGCAATGTTCTCATAGTTAGCAACTCTGCCGGAACCTGGCTCGACGCAGGCGGAATTCAAGTATGTTCTTCGGTCGGTTTATCCGTCGACTTGTTCTAATCGCCCCGTTCCTTTTCAAGTGTGAATCCGTCACATACAACACGGGTGTCCCTGTGCTTCGCCACAGAACCTTTAAACCCGCTTATTCATGCATAACTGCGATTCGTACATATTTTTCGTCTCTTCAGTCTCCAATTCGCGACGAAGAACTCATTGTCGTTGGTGATCGCATATTCACTGATGTCATAATGGCGAACCAAATGCGGAGATGGAAAAAATCCTCAAGTACGTTACAGATTACCAGGTGCGACCCAGAGGACGGAACCGCTGTCGGAAAAGAACAAGAGGTTTCTCAGAACAAACCCCACGGACCATTAGCAATATGGACGACAGGTATTTGGCAGAGGGACTCTAGAATAATGAGGTGGGGTGAGCAGAAACTGGTCGACGTAGTACGTCGTTGGACTCATGACTCGGACCATAAATTCGACACAAGTCGATTTATCAAAGATGTCGAAACACCTGAAATGCCGGTCAAGCGTAATCGCGTGCTGACACTTGTCGACAGATTCAAAACTGGTTGATATCTTCTCAAAAGTAATAACTATATCATCAGACTTAGAGTAGCTTACCAGTAGTGACAGAGATCGCTCAATTGGCTGTGTTAAACACCTATATGTATCCACTCTTCTAATTTTTTGCCGACGTATGATTGTGGCAGAAGTAAGTATGTACAGCAATATGTTACTGTCATGAGTTGTCGTCTAACAGGTCAAAGACAATGAACCGAATTGGGAACAAGATAAATAAAATTCCGTCGTCTTCTTTCTACCAAATACACACGTGAACTCTCATCTTCACCAAACATCCATGAATATGCGGCATGCTTTCCAATCCGGACCGCCAAAGGAATCTATGTCTATGTGTCGGACCGCCTGAGTGAACGAACTGCTTATAAGGAGTCTGGAAACTCGTACCGTACAAGAGAACTCTAAGATCATAGCCTACCATGCGCCTTCCATCCTTAACTCTTTTCGTCTTCGGGGCGACGCTCGCTTATGCGTCTTCGGAGAAGATTGAAGCTTCATGTACATTGACAGCCTCTGGTGGAGATGATTCCCCACAATTTCTTGACGCCATTGCTTCTTGCTCAACCGTGAGCATTCCAAAAGATACAACTCTGAACATCGCGACTCGTCTGAATATGACGGGCATCAGCGACAAGACTATTGTAGGTGTTCGTTGTTCTGTGACCCTGGTATAAACAATATTCGCTCTTCAGAATCTCCAAGGAACTCTTCGTTTTGCACCAGACATCCCATACTGGACAGGAGTGGGCATTAATTCTTTTTTGCTTCGATGACGCCCTGACCTCATTTCATATATCACAGAATGGTTTCTTTATTCCTTTTCAGACTCAAATTACTTTTTGGCTCCTTGGAGGTAGGAACATAGTTCTAAAAGGTGGTGGTACCCTGGACGGAGCAGGCCAGGTAAGATATACACTTCTTCACTTGTTCAGGATTCAAGAACTCAGAGTGATTTTCCAGGCCTGGTACGATGCATTGTTAGTTGATCCAATACCTCTTATCTTTGAGTTGTAACCACGTTCCATAGCCGAACCAACTCTACCTTATTGCGACCTATTACCTTAACTATATTCCAGGCAAATGGCGTGGTTGTCGAGAATATCACTATGATCAACGGTCCGGAGTGGCACAATATGGTATATCCAAGTCTTTTCTTCGTGTCAAGTAGAAATCAAGTCATCTCTCTAGATCAACGAAAGCAAAAATGTACTCTACCAAAACATCACAATAAACGCAGTCTCTACATCGTCAAACCGACCGGCCAACACCGACGGCTGGAATGTCTATCGCAGTGACAGTGTCACAATCAAAGATTCGACAATCAACAATGGAGATGATTGCGTTGCTTTCAAGCCAAGCAAGTTCTCTTCAAGTATTATTGAATTTTTGCTGAAGCATAAACATGGTACAGATGCAACAAATGTTCTGGTTTCTAATTTAAGCTGTACTGGTTCTCAGTAAGAAATACCCGTTGCCTCCACCAGCTTCCTTGATGAATTCAATCTCACAAAGCGGTATATCGGTCGGGTAAGTGACTTGACCCTGTTAATATCACTTCTTTGACCTAGACTTCGACTTCTCAGCTCTTTGGGACAGTTCCCTGGAGTATTTGACATCGTGGAAAATGTTACCGCCATGTAAGTCCGTCGCCAAATTGAGATACAAGAGATGTCAAGAACACCCGACGCTTCCCAGAAACATCAAGATGTCTAACGCTGAGAATGGAGCAAGAATTAAAGCCTTTGCTGGTCCGAATGTCGGGAGTGGGATTGTGAAGAATATCACTTTCCAAAACTTCATGGAAAGCAAAGTTGACAATCCTGTGATCATAGATCAGGTATGCTTCGTGATTACTTCACTTCCTATAGGTGTACTAACAGGGGGAAGTGTTACGAGACGAGCGCAGCTGCTTGTACTGAGTTCCCTTCCAATGTGGACATACAGGATGTCCAGTTCGACAAGTTCGCCAGTATCTTGTTTGAAACATTGCAACGTCATTGACAGTCTGTGTAGCATATCAGGTACATCGACCGGCTCAGTAGTGGCCGAAATCTCATGTTCCCCGGACGGGCGCTGCAATGACATCAATGTTAATGACCTTAACCTCTCGTGTGTACATTTCTGCTGTGTATTATTGTTGAAACACTAACACTGCCTCAGTCCCCCTTCCGGAACTGCGATATTTACCTGTCAAAATATAATGCTCGGCGGGAATTCAGCGTCTCTGTTCCCTATGTGTACTGTGACTTAAGATCTGCATATATCAATCTGCGCCTCCCTGAATGTCGTGTCTGGGTTGGTGTATGTATGTCCAAGTTCTATGTGAGAAACATTGATTGTATCTCTGAACACTCTCTTCCCCTCGATGATTGACTATCATTTGGTATGGACGTTGCTTACCAGCGAAGAATTTGGGTTTGCACGGTGTATTACCCGAAGATCTCAAGCATCCACAAGTCAGACCTCAAGGGAGAGATTATGATTTGGAAGATGGAATTCTTTCTCTTGAATGAGGCCCAAAACTATGGCAGTGGATAAAGCTGAGGACTTTTCAAGCAAGAGAATACGCGATTGCTCTCCTGGACCTCGCAACCCTTCGGTAACCGGACCCTTTAATCAACATTGATTGATTTTACTTTGTCCTATTGACAAGATAGAGCTGAGCAAAAGTCGGAGATCAGGCGACGTTGAGTGTGGTCTGCTTTGCTAGTGAACATACTCTATTTATATGGCGGAGGGACGCAGGCTGACGTTGATCTCGGTGCAAGAGAAAAGCTAGAAAAGTGGGGATGGAAGAAAACCGAGGCGATGAAGATGTCCGCATTTTACCGCGTTTGTGCCTAAATTGCTCATCGCGTTGTTTGCTCTTGTTGTATGACTTTGGAACTGAAAATGTTCAATCTTTCTTCATAAGCTGGGGGAGACCTATGCAATCCGTTCTGAGTCGTTTCTCTCAAGTCCTCCGATTACGAGGTGCATCGAAAGCTCCTACCAGGCTAGTCACGACTAAACCACCTCTTTTCAAAAGGCAGACGCCATGGTGGGCTCGCTGGACCTGGGGACTCATTGCGTGTGATCTTTTCATGACGTTAGTACGCGTTCTTCATCTCATCTTATTACTCACACAGTTTTGCAGGGGCTCGGTTATAGAACTTACCTATAACCACTGGACAGCACTGGAGTCAGACCTTGAGAATACGGCCAAAGACATCAAAGGCGATGATGCGCCTTCTCCCGACCAGTTCATTCTGCGTCCTGGCTGGCAGCGCATAGGCGTGTGTACAGCGCACATGGCCTTTGGTGCTGGTATTGCAGCTGCACTTTTGATCACTCAATCACGTTTTGTCCGCACGTTGTCCATCTTGCCAGCCTCTGCAGGCGAAGATCGACGCCTCTTCATCCAATGTGCTCACAATTGGGCAAACCGAGGGAAAGTTTTCCCTATCAACAAGTGCAAGCTCGAGAATGGGAGGAATCCGTCGGAGCTGATTCTTCGAGTGGCTGGAGAAAGAGGACATTGGTACATCGGCTTCGCAAATTCTGATATCAATGGCGTGCGTCTCACGGGACCTGAAGCTCGTGCACAAGTTCTTGCAGGTTGGAAAGGCGAGCTGAGGGGACCCTCATTTCTTCGACCAAAGGTAGAATTGGACAAACGATGGAAAAGTGGACCCATACGCAGAGGATGTTAATGGACGGCAAACCTTTTGTTCTGTTCTAATGAACAGTTTTTTTCCCTCTCACATCCGTTTGCACTATTGGGTTCGTACCGGTACCTTCGGTCAAAGGTAAGACTGATTGCATTGAATAGTTGAAATCGCGGTGTTAAATTGGCCATCCGCTACTTTGCTAGTGGGGTATCGAAAGGACAAGGCATCTTCAAAAATATATATGTAGTTTGTAACTTGCACACACAGGAGGACAGTCTTCAGACCTCAAAAAGCCTTTCGAGACCTTTTCTGATGTGAGCGTGATTATAGAGATTTCGATGTCCACTGTGGGATCGAGCCCGGTGGCGTGCCAAACAACTTAGGAAAACGGCAATGTGTGACGAGAAGTTGTTGCACCTGGCACGTCCCTGAGACTCCTCAAGGGGGTGTGAGTCCGATATGTACGAGAAAGCGATGTAGCCTTCTGTAATGGGAACAATATCCCCAAATGCCACAATAAGGTTTCGCCAGCCTTTATTCATCATATGTCCTGTATTCCCATACTCTCGAATACATGGGCGCTAGATTGACACGCTTTCTACACGTGGTTTCGAGGGTTCGATGTTCAAAA
>JABAJZ010013684.1:0-30572 GCA_018857265.1 Termitomyces sp. T32_za158 | reverse complement strand
ACCCTCTGGCATAATCAAGGTAGATCCTAAATCCTTCAATTGAGACAGACCATATCGTTCAACTGTTTTGGTCTCCCGAAAATCATCAAGGGCATCCTGCAAGCTGTAATCCTGTGAAGTCATCGGCAGCTGGACCTTGGGCAGTCGTGAGCGTGGGATTGTTTTGGTTGTCTTGATAGGTGGGACAATAAAGCCGACAAATGAACTTGGGCTGTGTATATCACAGCAAATATCAGGCGGTGGTGGGATGCAACGTGTACAGCCAGTCGGTTGACAGGCTGTGGAATCAATTGCTGGAATGTTGTTGCATCAGAACCTGATGCGACAAAGTAAATCATAAATGGTGACCAACCCGCTTTGTCATTTTCAAAATAAACCTGAATAGGTATGCATCGACAAGGCAAACCCCGAGCCTTTGCATTGACAAAGTCATCCATTGCGTGTTCCAGATCTACCCTCTTCCTCTGGCCTGGCGGATCATTACTTTTGTGACTCTCCACAATATATCGATGCCGTAAATCCACCACAATATCGTTGGCCGCATCTTCATGTTCATCAGAATCGTCCTCGAAAAAGGTTTCTGGGCTTGGATTTGAGTTGATCTGGAAATTCGATCTGATATTGGTGCGTGCACGCTTGTTGGGAGCATTATCACCCTTCGATTTTTTGTTGCGTTTTTCAGCGGCCCTTTTCTCCCTCTCAAGCCTTCGCTCCTCCTTCCTATTACGTTCCTTATCAGTGTGTTCCTTCTCAACTAGGAGCACAGCTGTTGCTTCAAGCTCACGATTGCGCCCTGCACGGCCAAATCGTTGCCAAAGTGTCGAGATCGAGCATGTTGCACGCCACTGGATTACAACCCTCACATCTGGTATATCCATTCCCTAATTTAATTGATCAGTATTTCATGTTTGCTATGTCAATGAAGACAAACCATTCCAAAAGAATCTGTAGTACACATTCCCCACGTTTCACCTGACGCGATGTTCTTACTCTCATTGTCCTTGTATCTCGTAGACATATCTGAATTAAACCACTTAATTTTGTCTTGATATATGGCTGGGAGAAGCTTTCGAAGCTTCATACAAGCGGCAATACTCTCATTGATATTGTCGAAGAAAATCAAGAATTTAGGTGGTGGGGGATCATCTTGTTTCCAATTTCGAAGAACAAAAGTTAGGTCTTCATAAGAGTTGAGTGGGCTTAGAATTGGTAGAACAGCAATGCGAATGTTGGGCCGGCTGATTGATTGACGGAAAATCTCAAAATCAGGACGAAGCTGTAGAACACCTTGAATATCATTCAAGACATGTGCAGGGAGAGTCGCAGAGGTAACCAAAAGAGGAATGTCTCTTGGCAAAATATGTCGAAGGCGTCCAATCTCTCGATACTCAGGCCGAAAAGAGCCCCACGCACTGATACAGTGAGCTTCGTCCAGTACAATACTGACAACACGATCTGTAAAGGTATGATTGTGAGCCAGTCGTTCAAACCCTCCGTCGGCTTTCATCAGTTGTTCCGGGGATATCACAACTGCCCGATATGTTAAGTCTTCAATGGCCTGTCAACGGATATGAGACATTCCTGGAGAGAAAAAAGTACTTCTGACCTGAAAATTCTCGGCAGTTGCAGTATCAGCTCCAATAAAAATGGCCTTGATGCCGGCTTTGTTTAAGATGCTAACGTTCTGTTTTCCCAGAAGATTTAGTGGCGTGACAATGACTTGGATACTTCCCGGGCAGCTGAATAGTAAAGGCATCCAAAATGTCAAAGTCTTTCCCATTCCGGTTCCCGCAATCGACACAACATCACGGTCGCGCTTGAGGACAGCCTGAGCAACTTTAAGCTGCCATAGACATGCTCGAGTATTAAAAATCTGTTGAGTTCGCTCACGAAGCTCAACGAGAGTAGGTAGAGCCTCAACCAGGCGCGTCATACAGTGAAACAAAACGCGAACGCGTTTTGCGCGTCGCGTATGACTTGGGCGATCACTCGGCAGTGATGGCGGCAGTAACTTTCAGGTCCGACGTGACCATCATCACGGTGGCTGGCATTATTTACAAATGTTTTGTGCCAGGCGTTGCTGAGAGGTTGAAGGAAACAAGGTTCTCGGTGTATTCTCGGATCATTACCTATTTTGGACAATGGACTTAGTAAAAATTCTATGTAGTGACTTCGTCCTTCAACCTCGAAGCATCGCCTGGGTAGGAGGCTGGTTTATGACCTAGTTCACTGGCCTTATTCATCATTGCCAAATGCAAAACATGTCCCTGATAAATTAAAAAGGGGCCTCTAACACTTCGCTTCAGTGCTGCGCAAGAGCGCCATGAAAAGTTGGAGATACATAATATTAATGATTCTCACAACTCGGCGGGACCAGAGCCAAGACCTGCAGAAAAAGGTTGTATCAATTCATAGTTCTCTTATGAGTAAGTCAAAGAAGTTATGAACTACCGTCACAACGCATGTATTGTTTGTTTGTTGGGATACAGCATTATCAAAATGTCGAATGTTTGGCACGGTGTTTGAGCGGATAAGTATATCGTCTCGACTTCGGTCCAGCGAACCTGAGATTACAAACAAGATTTGGTATACTGCACTCAAAAATAATCCCGGCACCATATCGCCGGACTGATTTTGTGGCGCCTGTAATAAGAACCCGGGGCAAAGCCCCATCGGGACATTACAGTTTGTTTCCTATGCCCATGTGAATGATGCAGCATGGCAATTGAGATCTTCCGACATATGTCGTGAGGAGCACAGCAATGATAGGGATCTATGTCTTTCAAAGTTAGCATTGGCCACAAGGGCACGGAATTATTGCACAGTCACAATCAAAGAAAGGGGGCGTCGACAGGTCTTCGCCAATACAAATGAACCAATGCAGAGCAGTATGTAACAGAAACACGATCAAAGGAGGGGGTTCGTTTGTTTAATTGCAAGAAATGAGTGCCGTTTCGTGATTTCGTGAGTCTTATCTGTGCGACGGAGGCGAATAAGGATTCCCAGAACCATATATATATACATACACATATTTGAGCCATCTTGATATTTCCTTTCCTGAGACAATACGTGTGTGTGTGTGTGTGTTGCGAACCATGAAAAACAATCATTGTTTGTCTTTTATGGTTGTCAAAACATGAGAATCAAGCTGAGAACCATCTGTCTGTCATGGTTTCGTAACAAGAAGAAGAAGAAGATCAGCACCCACAGTCGATCTCGTTGCTCGTTTCGGGCCGAGAAGGGGGGCAATGCGAGCTCGGCATGATCTCAACATTGGAGCGACATCCGGCATGGTGAGAGAATGAGATATATGTACGGCCGTTTCTAACTTTGGAGGTCGATATTCAAGGTTCGATTGCAGAAGCAGTGCCAAGAGGTAGAGATAGCGAATGCGATTCAGAACACCGAAATCTGAAATAACATGCCCGAGTGTGTGCGTCGGAGGATTAATTCAAGCGGAGAATCGGGGTTTAGCAAGTCCACACGGAAAACCAAAATTTATATAATTTGAGTTTTTAACATAAGTCCCACTTGACAAGAAGAACAGAACACTCTCCTTCTTTCCTTCCTTTGAATAAAAGGTGACCGCGTGATCGACGCCACAATCTGACAGTGTGTGAGGGAGACGATTCGACGAACGCCGCCGCCGCCAGGCAGAAGTGATCGAGCTAAATTTTAGGAAAGACATACATAAACTGGTCTCGTCTCCCACAGGCGTGGGGGCGGGCTTCTCAGCACATGCTGCGGATCCCCTCTTTTGCAGTACATATGTGTGTCAGATGTCAACCAGCGGACCAAACTAAAACGAAAACAAAGAGAGAGATGGGAACACGGGCTTGGCCCTGGGGGGGTGGGTAATTGATCCATTCATTCAATTCCATTTCGTCATAACAATCAATCCCACCCCGGCTCTCCATGACCACACAAGCGTCCCATACACGTCTCCACCGACACGGGGACAGCTAGCCATATGCAGGCGCGTGTCGTGTCCAGCCACATACCAGGAAGCGAGTAACATGTCGCCGCCTCTCGGCCTACCCGTCGAAACAAAACCACAATAGTATAGCTTCTCGTGCTGTGCTACGGGGTCTTTTATTTGCTTTTGATCATCATGATGATGGGACTGGGAACTGGCGCTCCGATACGGACGCGGATAAGTTGACGGGCTTGTTCGAGGCGCGGTGGGACATTTGTTTAGCAAATAAGTACAATAGCAATAGTAGGGAATAGCAAGTGATTGTGATTGTGATCAGTGATTGTGATAGTGATTGTAATAATGATGGCAATACATAGTAGGGATCGGAAGAGGAAAAGAGCGACCAGGTGGGCCAGGGCCGCGCGGTGTGCAAGGCGGAGATGCCGGCGCCGGTGTGCTCGGGAAGGAAAAATGGGTGCATGCATGCATAAAGGGTACGGAATTTCTTTCTCATCTCGGTAAGTGTGTTATGTTATAGTTATGTGTTATGTTATGTTCCAGACCGTGACGAACCTTGCCACAAGCCACAAAGTTCCGAGAGCGGAGATACAGAGGGAATAGTGCACACGTTTGTGTGACAACCGTGAGGTCGACGGGGATTCAGAAGTGGGAGTGGTCAAATGGCTGTTGTTATTCTTAGAAGACAAAAAAAAATTAACAGTCTATAAATAAACAAGAGTTTTTTTTCACGACACGACATTGCATTTGACATGTCTTCTTGACTTTTATGTTTATTTTTATCGCCGGAGATTTGTGTCGCCGGGTAAGAATGAATGTACATACATACATACATTACATACTATTATGTTTTGACGGAATTGTGGAGCGCACCATTGATTCATTAATTACATGACATTACATACACACATCGTGGTTAGTACAGCATTGAATCCCAAGTTCTGTTCCATTTCGTCTGACAACGACACCGACAACGACATTGACAAAATGACAAATTGACAATGGTATGGGGTGCCTCTGTGTCTCTAGAGTTCTGGCTCTGTCTGGGCGATTCGAATTCAAATCCGCAAAGGCACGGACCGAAGAAAAACAGTGCCCCCACGCACGCACACGCGGTGGAGCGCAGAGCCCCAGTTCTATTCCACGTATATTATACATATCTCCGTATTCCATAACATGATCATGTATAACCCCGCGCGTCAGGGACGCGGCGGTGTTGAGATACTGATAGTGATATGTAGTGATAGTGATAAACAAGCATGGAAGCAAAAGAAAAAAAAAATCAAACACGGACACGAAACGAACCACGAAGATGTGATTGGCGAAGCGAGGAAGCGAGGAAGCGCGATGAATGGGCGGGAGCGCGAGCTGGAGTATACATATCAAGATCACGATCGCGTGCGTGCGTGCGTGCGTGAATAAGGGACACAAACGACAGCGGCGAGCGACCCTCCCCCCGCCCCGAGCTCGAGCCCGACACCAAACTCGCGGTTCTCTGTTCGATTATATCACACATGACATGTCCATATCCAGCGCGGCGGCGTCGTGTACTAATACTAAGTACTACGTAGCGTAGCGTAGTGAAAGTGAAACTCGATACTTAGCGATGGTGATAAACAAGCATGGAAGCAGGGAAAAAACAACACAAGTCACGCAACAGTGATCGAGACGAACAAGCATGGTCCATGGAAGCAAAAAGAAAGAAGGAAGGAAGGAAAGAAAGAAAGAAAACACGAAGACGAATGCGAATGCGAGTAGGATGAATGGGCGGAGCGGGCGGGAGTATATCGAGATCGAGATGCGCGCGCGCGTGCTTGGCGTGGATATGGGACACGATGCATGAGCACGGAGGCGGGAGGCGGGAGGCGGGGGCGGGAGGCGCGTATGGTGCGCGCATCCATGGAAGATCAAGAGCAATGCAAATAAAAAAGCAAAGAAACAACGAGTGGCGGTGGTGGCCTATCTCAAACGCAAACGCAAACGCAAAAGAAACAAAGCGCCGCGCCGCGCCCTCGTGTGTTTGAATTCGAATACATTAAATACATGTCCATAGTCAAAATACATCCGTGCGGCGGTATGTGCCAAAAACGAGAACCAAGAATCGACTTGCAGTAGCGGTAGCGAGAGCGAGGGCATATCAAGATACGTGCGTGCGTACATACTCGTACAATACATATTTTACAATCAATTACTTACAAGACATCGGCGTCACCCCACCTCAACAAACCCACACCAAATCGCCCTCCAACCTCACCCTCCCCCTTTCCCTCAAACTCCCAAGCAACCTAACAACCTCCGCCGTATCAAAATCCTCATACTTATCCACGGGCACGGCGGCGTTGAGGTACGCCACGAGCGCGCTGACGCTCATCTCGTCGCTTGCTTCGTACGTCGTCCCGCGGAGGTGCAGGATGGATGCGAGGACGAAGTGGCGGCGCCCCGGGGCGGAGTCGAGGTCTAGGTGCGTTGGCGCCGCTGCGCAGGAGGAGGAGGTGGTGGGGGGGAGAGGCGCAGAGGCGGGCGCGGAGGAGAGAGAGGGAGGGGGGGAGAATGTGAATGTGCGACCGTGGGCGTGCCCGTGAGCGTGAGGGTGCGAGTGCGAGTGCGAGTGCGAGTGCGAGTGCGAATGAGAGTGCGAGTGCGCGTGCGCGTGGTACTGGTGGTGCTCGCGGTCACGCTCGCGGTGGTGCACCGCGCGATGCGACGACGACGACGGGCGGGACTCCCGCTCGCGGTGGACAGGCGGGGACGCCGGCGACGGCGGTGCCATCTCTGGATCGCGCTCGCCGTCCGCATCAGCGTCCGCATCAGCATCAGCGTCGTCGCCTTCTGCGTCCATATCAACATCTCCATCACGGTCGCGGCTGTCCCCCGGTGCTGCAGGACTGCGCGCGCCGTCGGGGTTCCACGGGCGTACGAGGCGCGCAGACGACGAGGCGCTGCTGCTGCCTGTTCCCGGGCGGTAGACGTAATGCGAGTGCGGGTGGCGGTGCGGGTACGGCGCGTGGCGGTGCTCATACGCGCGCCTGTACGCCGGGGCGTCAAAGTGCGCGAGGTCGCGGCGGCGGCGGTACATGTTCTCTGGCGTCTCGCGGCGCGCGTCGTCCTCGCTCTCGATGTCCGCAGAAACCGAGCGCGCAGGGCGGACGGGCGCAGAGTGCACGTGCGCGAGTTTGCGGGCTTTGGCCTCTGCGACTTCTGCGGCCTTTGCGGCGCGGCGTTGGCTGGCAAGGAAGGTGTTAGTCAGCGGGGAGATCAAGGACAACTGGCGGCTTACTGTCTCGCGAGACACTTGCCGCGGTGCTGGAGCCAGGGGTAGGCGCAGTAGCTGCTGTCCTGGCGGAGCTGGACCCACTTTTGGCAGAGGCTGCAAAAGACGCGGTTGGGCTCTACCTCGGCGATGAGCGAGTCGGCGCGGAGTGTGGCGGCGCGCTGCTCGGCATTGCGGCGGCGGGACTCGTGGGCGGGGGTGTAGTTGGCGGGGTTGAGGTCGTGGAAGGACGGCGAGGGTGCCGGGTCGGGTGCCGGGGACGGCGGGCGGGTCGCGGTGGCGGCGGCAGCGGCGGACTCTGGTTTGGGCTGGGCCGGCGGGGGGCGGGACTGCTGGCAGGCGGCGCGGTGCTGGAGCCAGGTCTGCACGGCAAAGAGGTGGTTGTCCGGGTTGAGCGGGAGCCACGAGTCGCAGAGGTTGCAGAGCACGCGTTCGGCGTCAAACTTGCGCACATCGGGGTCCTTGGCAAACAAAGCATTGCGTTCGTCGAGCGCGTAGACGTTTTTGCTGTTTCTGGGCGGACGTCAGCGACAAACAGTGGACAAACACGACGAACGCACATTTTCTTGGCGAGACAGGATTTGCGGTGGGCGTCCCAGGGAATGGAGCAGTACGTCGAGTTGGGCCGCAGCCGAATCCACTTGTCGCACGACTTGCACAGAACCCGGTACGCCTCGAACCGCTCCACGTACGGGTCGCTTCCAAGGTACGCCTTGCGCTCCTCCTCAGTCCGCTTCGCCCTGCGCCGCTTCGCAGGCGGATGCACCGCCACCGCTGACGTCTCAGCCGGCGCCCCGCCCTCGCTGTCGTCATCCCACCGTCAGCACACCCTAACCCCAGACACACACAAAAACACACGCACCACGTCTCCCTGTGTTCCTGCCACTCCTTGAGCGAGAACCCGCCCGTCGCCTCGTCCCGGAACGACACTGACAGCCCACACGTGTCGCACGACACCCGCCCCGACTCGTACTCGCTCGACGACCGCGACCCCTCCCCGTCCCCGTCGTCCCCCGGCGGCGGCGGCGGCGTCCCGGTCGTCGCTGTCGTCATCGTCATCGTCGCAGGCGGCGGCGGCGGTGTCCGTGTCAGTGTCCGTGTCGGCGTCACCGGCGTCACTGGCGTCTTGGGCGTCGGCGGCGGCGGCGGCAGCGCCATCGTCGGCGCCGGCGTCCCCTTGCGCTCGCATACCACTACGACGTCGGCATCAGAAGTCATCTCGAGGGATCGAATCAATTGGGTTCATCCCGTTTCGGCCAAAGAGGGGGGCGTATATGTATCCCTTCCCTATCCAGCCCAGCCCGTATTCGGATCCAGAAACTCTCGATGAAAGAAAAAAAAAACAATCAACAAAATTAAAACGTTGGTATCAAACATCGATTATCCAAAACAATGGATATACATACGTTACATTGCGGAAAATAAAATAGAATTAAGAAAACACACATCGGGTTTGGAGCGTGACAGCAGAGTTCAAACTCCGCCTCGAGGGATGTCTACGCCCTTTCGAGCCTGATCCGCGTCCCCATGCGTGTCGTGCGTCCTCCGTGCGTGCCTTTCTCGATCGCCCCACCAATTGTAAGTATCCACTCCGCGACGTCGAGACGTCCCTCGCACACGTACACGTAACAACAAGCATGGTTCTCCCGTCTCTTCCTCTTCTCCAGCGCTATGTACATACGCTTCTTTCCTGCAGCGCACCACTTCCTTGCCTTTCCTTGTTGGGTTTTGACAATTTTACTCAATCGTGTCATGTCACCTTGCCCCGAATCGGACCTGCATCGATGCATCCCCTCGGCCCTGTCGGTGGATCTGGATATTAATCCTCTCCACTCGACTCGGTTTGGGTTGCGTCGGTGCGGTTCACCTGTCGTCGGTCGACTATAGTACTCGCTATCCTATTCTATGTATTCTATGTATTACGAAGCCTCTATTCATTCATTCATTTTCACAGCCCTGGTTACGCACAACACAAGTGTGTTGGACAGCAGGCCTCTAGGCCAGCACTAGAACTAGACCCAGAGTCGCCGGTTTGTCGGGGCTGGTGCTCCTCCGTCCCTTATGTCTTTCTATCTTCTATCTTCTGTCTTTCTGTCTGTCCGATGTCCGATGTCCGATGTATGTTCTCCCGTCGCGCCTCTCCCTGAACAAAACCCGCCTTGGTGACTCGCACTCCGCCGGCGCCATACTAAAACCAAAACCAAAACCAAAACCAAAACCAAAACGCCTCTGCCTCTGCCTCTGCTTGACAGAATCAAAGTTTAGTTTAGTGTGTTATACTATACGCACCCAGCCGAGGTCTCGACGGTCCACCGTGTGTTTGGCAGCATAGGTACAAGGAACGAGGAACGAGGAACGAAGACTAGATTGTGCGCTACGAACCGCGCGTGTCGTACGATACCATACGCATACGCATACGCATGACGTTCCATTCCATTCCATGCTGTATCTGTATGTCACGCATCGTCGACAATGGACATGAATTATACACCTGATATCCCTCCATCAATCGAGCAACTCGCAATCTTGATTCACTATTCACTATTCACTTGTCAGATTATCCATTCGTCATTCGTCATTTGTATGTTATTCACTCGTTCGTGGACACAACGTTAACGCACCGCCCTGGTAAACTGGTTACTGGTAACGTTCCACGAGGTGTCGTAGTGCTATGTGCAGGCTAGACCTCCAAGGCTAGAACACCAGGGCTACGCCCGTTTTTTGTCTCCGTAAAACAGAGTTTTAGGTCGTTCAGACACCGCACACCGCACCACGAGACGCATTTGCTGATTTATTAAAGTCTACTACACTCACTCGACGTTCAACCTCTACGGTCGACCCACCTGTGTGTGTCTAGTGGATTAAGCGACGGGCGACGGGCGCCGCTGCGACTGCGAGGCCGTATATTGTCTGATATCATATCCATTCACTCGTTCGTGGACACAACGTTAACGCACGGCCCTGGTTACTGGTTACTGGTTACTGGTAACT
Source organism: Termitomyces sp. T32_za158 (assembly GCA_018857265.1). Classification (NCBI taxonomy): domain Eukaryota; kingdom Fungi; phylum Basidiomycota; class Agaricomycetes; order Agaricales; family Lyophyllaceae; genus Termitomyces; species Termitomyces sp. T32_za158. Next base: position 20,376 of record JABAJZ010013684.1, on the reverse strand, counting down.
GGTAACTGGTTCCGCGATGGTGTCGTAGTGCTATGTGCAGGCTAGACCTCCAAGGCCAGGACTCCAGGGCTAGAACTCAGAGTCGCTGGGTTTTTGTCTCCGTAAAACAGAGTTTTAGGTCGCTCAAACACCGCACACCGCACCACGAGACGCCTTTGCTGATTTATTAAAGTCTACTACACTCAGTCGACGTTCAACCTCTACGGTCGACCCACCTGTGTGTGTCTGGTGGATTAATCGACTGGTGACGGGCGCCGCTGCGACTGCGAGGCCGTATATTTTCTGATAGCTTATCCATTCACTCGTTGTGGACACAACGTTAACGCCCTGGTTACTGGTTACTGCTGCACACGAGGGCGTCGGACGATGGTCTCGTATTGCTTTGTAGGCCAGAACACCAGGCTAGAACTTAGATTCGCCGGTTTGTTGTCTCCGTGCCGTACCTCTGTTTGTCTGTCCACAAAATAGCCTTTCAGGCCTCAGGTCGCACAAACGCCGTACAACGTACACCACGAGAGGCCTCTGCTGATTCATTAAAGTTTCCTACACTCTCGACGTGCAACCTCCACGGTCGACCCACTTTTTGTCTGGTAAATTAATCGACGGGCGACGGGCGATATAGATCGACTCGACTGCGAGCCGTGGTATACTCTCCATGGGTGGCGTTGCATTCCATTCCATTTTGTATCCTGTATGTCAAGCATCGTCACGGTGGACTATGCGACTATGCTTCTAGTATCCCTCGGCAATCATCACCCATCCACCAGCATTATTTTATCCATCTAGCAACTCTAAACCCTAATCCATTTGTCATATCACCCATTTGTCATTTCATCGCAATACATCCGAGGCGCAGCCACGGTTTACGGCTACGTACCCACCGCCAGACGCATTCTGAACGAACCCCAAAACCAGAACGTGAACCTTGAACCTTGGACTCGAACTAGAACCCCGGCCAGAGTCGTCGGCGTCTTCTCTCCGTTTGTCTGTCTGTTCCCGCTCCTTCCGCCCCAAGTATCTGCAGACGCAAACAAAACTGCTTTTCAGATCGCACAATCACCGTACACCGCACACCGCATAACGCAAGCCGGCGGTTAAACGCTAAACAGCCTGCACCGCCGGCGGGTAATTAATCAAAGTTTAGGCCTTAGAGTGTGTAGACTCACCCGTGTTTCTGTTTCTGCTGGGATTAACTTGAAGCAACATGCGACGAGACATAGACGATAGATAGTCGACCACGACATGACCACGACCATGACCACGATGCGTGTGTGCGTGCCACACCATACATACTCTGAAATTCGAGTTCTAGCTCCTCCGTGGTGGCTGTTCCATGTCTTGACCTCAGATCATGGACTGTTCCTCTTTTTTCCACATTTTTCGTTAGTAACTCTGAAACCAGATCCCAATTTCATGGGGATGGGATTCCATTTCATAACCCGCTCCGGACCTTGGGTTGTGCTGTGGTGCGCCCGCGATTGACGGGTACAACTTGACTCGCTTTTTTTTCGGTCATAACGATGCTGCCCGTTTCCGTACTACCCTAGAATGGATGTATCAATCTACTGATTTTTCGTCCAACGTTGCCGAACGAGGCTGATGAAAGTATAGAGTTGGAGTTGTGATCGCGATTGCGCTAGAGCTCGAGCCCGAGGCTATCGAGCGGCGAACGGATGTGTTCTCCGCGTCGCATAGCCTCCATCATCACACACAGCTAAAAATGATAAACAGTCCTTAATTTCGACTCATGTCACATTAGCTAGTTCTATGTAGTTATTACTCAGATATGTTGTTCTTGAATAGAATTATACCGGGAGGCTGGTCGTGGTCGTTTATCAAAAAGCATAACCATAACCATAACCAGAATTGCGTCTCTTGTGCACGGGTTCAGGTTTGTGATAAAAAAAACGCCACATGACTAACTATATCCGTCCAATGTATCTCACCCCATCTCATCCGCCTGAGAGTGAATGGAATTAGCAGATATCGCATTGAGGCAGTGCCGGTCCACTCGGAAGTTGTAGACAACATAAGTACGTTACGTTACGGTCGTTATCTCTCGCGATCGGATCCCGGAGCGGACCGTGCCCCTCGGGCTTCGTATACCAGAAAACATCCACGAGAATGGAAGAGAGAAGCTCCCAAGAAGGAAGGAAGGAAGGAAAACAGGAAAGAAACAAAGGAACAGAGAAAGGGAAATTTTTTTCGCTGGTTCTTTCTTGGTTGGATACAGGTACGGTGTGTGGTTCATCGACTCGACTCGACTCGACTCGACTTGACTTTCCTTTTTTTCTTTTTTCTTCGCTTCTAGAAATGAATATAAACACACACATACATACAATCCGGTTACAAAGGGAAAAAAAAGGCAAAGACAAAAACAGAGAAAGAGGTAAAGGAAGACTTGAAGGAGGTACAGGTCGCGGGTATATGTCCTTCTGAAATGAAATGCAAACGGAAATAGGAATAGGAGATAATTAATGACTGTTGGGTGAGTACATCATGTCGGCTTGAACCTTCCCTCTCGAGTCTATTTCCAGACCATCATGCCCCCGGTCATGTCACCGGATCTTGCGATGTCGAGCTTGGAAGTTGGAATACCCTCCTTTCACCCCATCCGGAGATTGGAACACGGAACACGGAAGAAGCGGATTGGAAAAAAAAAAAACTAGACGAAAGCCTCAAATACGTCAAGGCCTCAAATCTCTAATTGAAGTGAATGACGACGAACTATTAAATTAATTTTAAAGGTCAAATTAACCATACCATCCCGCGGCCCAAACTTGTCTGACTTCCATTTGGTGCCATCACCGCATTCCGGCGTAATTTCATAAACAGCAACGGTACGACATCAATTGTCACTACGGTCCGCGGAGATTACGAAGAGGAGGGAGAGAGGAGAGGGGGAGACAGGGCGGACGCGCCGCCGTGCTTCTAAATTCTCGAGTTTCCTTCTTTGTGGGTCGTTCTTCCTTCCTTTGTTTCCTTTCCTTTCCTTCGTTTCGTATTCCATACATCTTTAATTCTATTTCCACGGGTTTCCTTCCAGTTTCCGCGTTTCTGACTTGACTTGTTTTATGTCATTGTGGATGGGTGGGGATTGTGTTTACGTCCCACCGGCAGATCGTGTATATTTTTTTTTTATTTTGAGTTTTTAGCTTTTCGTAGCTGACCTTGAGCTTGAAAATTTGAATGTTAGAAGAAAAGAAAAAAGCCTGAGGACCTTGTATGTTTTGTCACAACCGCGACCTGACTCATTCCAGGTGTTTCTTGTCCGTTCATAACAGCTGCGGACGCAGGTAACAAAACAAGTTGTTTCCGATCTGGCAACGAGTTCGACATCGACCTAATCCTTTCAGAAATGACACACGTTATGCTGACAAACTAACAGAACGTGTAACGGTTATTTCAGTCATACTTGCCCAATGCTTACATGTACAGTTCATCTTCAGATCGAGAAATAGGGTTAGTTTTTCGGCAGTAACTCTGGCCGGGAAGAAAGAGACAGACCACCTGACTCTAGTCATACGGCCAATTTGTACGCAGGTCTCAGCTTATTGAGCTGTCAAACGTCTCGCACGTCCGCTCATCCTGTCATACGGAAATTAGAGGGGGTATATGGAACATAACAAGTTAGACTGAGCCCATCCAATCGCCTTGTCAATGATCATCGTTGTCGTCCACTCCTATCCCCAAAATAGAACTCTACACACGCCAAAATTGAAATGACATTTTATATTGTCTGTTTTTCCCAGCGTAACAATCTCAGGAGATGCCCGTTCCGGAGAGGAGTCTATGTTTCTCCGTACGATGTAGTGGAACACATGGAAGCGGCTTGGAATAGCAATATCCCCGGTCTTTCTCTCTCTCTTCCCTTGATATCGTGATTTCCTCCCATCGACACACGGGGTCACGCATAGAATGAAGCTTTGCTGACATAGTCCTGGCGTTGAATCGTCAAATCCAACTATAGGGTGACCATTCCATACCGGTTTTAGCTTGTGGCTTGAATTCTCTAGCTCGGTTGTGACACAACTGTCGGTAGTCCAATTTCAGAGGCCAGCACAGAACGTTTTTTCAATTTATTCCACCTTCCGTGAAATAAATACCGGTGATATCAAATGCTCGGTGTCTCGGCAATGGACGGGAAATATGTACGACATCAAACACGTACTACTATGTTCGAACTTACGTCTCTGAAAACAAACTCTCGTTGTGTATGTCAGCAGACGGCCATCGGCGGTCTTATCATTGCAATTACAAAAGCGATGATGTTCATGATGGTAGGTCATTGTATTCCCGAGCTGCGCTGAAGAATAGATTACTAACCGAATAACGAACTTCTCAGAGACAATTGTGCAGTGCTTTAAAAGTTGATGATCTTTCAGGAGGTTTTAATTGTTTGAGCAGAACATCAGAGTTCAGATCTTGGACACATTGATGCGGCTAGGCCTCGCAACATAATGTGTGGAACAATTGTTGTCGGCCGTTCTCGGGCGTTGTCTGACAGTGTCTCTGCCACTGTCACTTTGGCTCACCGATGTCTTCCAAGTACATGTCCTCAAATTTGAGGCAACAGATGATACAAATTCATGAAAGCTCAGATAATAACAGTACTTCTAACCAGTTGTGGAGTAAGCAACTCAGCTAATTCGCGCGAGCGAATTGTGGCAATGTTTTGAAAGATGTCTATCATGATGAATGCGATCCAATGTGATATGCACTATCTCAAACATCCGTGACAGCAGCTGTATACAGACATAGTTGGGGTTAGGCCAATATTTTCGACATCTGTCGATGCTTAATTTCATGTATAAGCGCATCCTTCCCGGCCAGAGGAGAGATAAAACTACCCTTACGTCGGGCTTGGCACTCTTTTCAGCCACTCTATCAGGGGCCGTTACGAGGACTCGTGATTTGGATATTGATTCGAGGACTGCAAGTTGCCTGAAGAACGATACGACAATAAGTCAAGGACGCGCATCTCATCTCCGACTCGACGGAATTCCGCGCAGGCAGCATCAAGCACATTATTTATCGACATGGTATGATCAGAACAATCAAAGGTGATGCAACGTTGTTGGTACATTGTCGCTGAGAAATAGAAAGCATTGTATTCGTGACAGGATATTTGGTAAGTACTGCTAACTCGAACGGGCAATTGTTCTGTTTTCGGACAATGATTTATTGTCGCGGAGGGATAGAGAATAACATATTCGTATCAGGATATTTGGAAGTACTGCTAACTTGACGGGTGATGTTCTGTTTTCAAACGTTTGTTTAAATCAGAAACTTGCTCTGTTCCTGCTCAGAGCTTCAAGCGTCACAGAGCACGCGAAGATCATCATATGCAGGTAACTACCCAATACAGAAAACTCTATCTAAAGCATCTGTAACATCCGCATGGAGGATGCATACCGGTGAACCCCTTGAGATCGTGGAACAATCGATACAGTCTGGTTACAGTTTGATGAAAATACATGAACTGCTGGTTTCAGTCCGTGAGTGTTTTTCCATTCAATCACCTGAGAAGTTGACTCTCGAGTTAGAGTATGGAGTCACATATTATGGTTCGAGAGAGCACTATGGGGGGATCCATTTAAACCCGAAAAGCATGTCCGTTTTGAAAGGAAGTAATCAGCACCCCATCAAGGGAGGCCCGTAAAAGAACACAGAGGTCCCATGTGCGTCTCCTCTCACTGGCAATCCCTAATTAGGGAGTGGTTTGGCTGACGGTAATTCTACCGTCTTGAGCTTGATATATTGCCCTGCATTGACAAGGTCCGATTTTGATTCACAAGACTGGATTTGATGGGCATAGGAGCGAATGATAACAGCAGTGCGGAGAGCACGCCACATGATCATCAGCATAAAGGCGGCAGGGTATATGAGCTTGACTACAACTGGAAGGCGAATAGAAGATAGGAGAGTTTTCAACTCGTGTATTAAACAGGGTGAACATAACTCCCATCAGATAGCGACTCATTGAGGAAAATACGTTGTTCCTATCGAGTCCACCGTCGTCCCGTTCAAACACGAACTGGTTTGTGGCCCTTTCAATTAGTGGCCGAGGAAAAGTAGTGGATACTAGGGGATGGGGACACGTCTACTGCATGTCCATGTTGGTATTATGAGAGATCTGACACAAGTCCCCTGGAATAAGAGTAAAGCGTGATAGCTCGTCTCGTAAAGTAGGTAAAATGGAAATCAGCTGACAATTTAACGCATGACAGTAGTTCAAGCGAGTGACACAGACGCTTAAGGTGGGTCGCGCGAAGCATGAAAAAATATTAATCATTGACACCGAATAGGCGGTTCATATAAAAAGAATGAAGGGAATTGTTAGAGCATAATTTCGGCAAGGCGTATATGTAAAATGACAAGCCCTTCCGCCCCACTGAAGAGGCGGAATGACCAGTCCATAATGCATAAGTACCCAACCAGCTTATAATCGACTGACAAAGCACAACTGTAATCTGTCAGAAGCGTCAGCGAAAAAAAATCGATAGTGTCTCACTGATTTAACGTTTTAACAGCCGAGGGATGTTGACAACGTTGAAGTTTAAGGTAGGCCAAGATGTTCATTGTTGAAAGGCGCAAGTTTCCGAGAAGCAAACTCCAAAAAGGTGAATGACACACGGAAGCACCATCATATTGAGGGTTATATCGGGATATAGTTAGTGAAGAAACGGACAACGAAGGCGTGTCAAGAACACTGAGAAGGTCCGGTGATTCATACGACCGAACAAAACAGAGTGGTATCATGACCTCATTGGGGACTGAGTACTGAGGATCTTCGATTGTGCCTGAGGCCTGATGCAAGATGAATGGTTCGCGGGTAGCTCTGGGATGACACATATCAAACTATTTGATGTCCACATGTTGCGGCACTTGCGGTTTTTAGAAATTTATGTGTGTCAGACAAAATAGAGGAGCATACACCTTATCGAGCGATGAATAAGGAAAGCAATATGAAAGTGTAAAAAGAGTACGGGTAGGAATCAGGCTGACAGGGAGGAGAATCGGATGGGCATCGTCAGTAAGTCCTCGGTTTCACTCCATTTGCATGATGGTCGCATGAGTGACTGGTATGTGAGACAATCCTGGCCCATGTGGCCTCAACAGCAAGATTGTACACAAAAGTGTTGCTGCCTGTGCTATAGCATGAAAATATCATCCAGTGGGAAATCCAGAGTACTGGACAAGCGTTTGCTCTGAAAGAGAAGGGATTCATAGACCAGAGACATTGAATGATAAAATACGGGTAGACAAGAGTACTTTCTTGATATCCTTCATCTTTATTGGAATCTGTATAAGGTCTTGCCATAAATTCTTGACAAATCCTAGCAGTACTACATAAACGTTCTCTACAGGAGTATCTTGATGAGGATCAAGACCAACAATGCTTATGATTTAGACATTATATACAACTCATAACAAGCCAATGTCTTAACTTCATCTTCATGAAGCTCAATAAGGCATTGCCACATCGTTGGCAATTTTGATCACCAGTGGTATACACCAGTGGTGTTGGAAATGCCACCAGGCCTGATGATCCCATGCCACTTGTTGCAGGCTCAGGAATCTTCCTTAGTGATGTGCAAGGCCAAGCTCATGAGCCCTGAGCCCGATGAGCTGGGCCCTATTTGAGCTGGGCTGAGCCAAGCCCTTTCATGGGCTTTTGCCAGCTCAATGTCACAACCCGTCTCCAGAGCACACCACACAACTCTGGGACACCTTGTCCAACCCCCACATTTTCCCCTGGTTTTCCTGCCAGCTGCCCTGCCTTCTCAAGCACACAAATCCCCCGCTCCAATGACCCTGACCCCCAGCTATCACCACATCAACCCTGTCTGATTCTACCTTGCTGCAATCACCCGCATCAACCCTACCTGATCCTGCGGTGCCACAACCACCCACATCACCCGCATCACCCACATCACCAGGCAATCACTCCAGCAATCACACCTAGCACCTAGACCTGACAACCGCCATCAGACACATTGATACGATGATCTCAATGCGCCACCAGCTTTGATCAAGGCTATACAATGCAGAACTTGCCATACAGTCCCAGGACTCTTTGCCAATACATCCCGGAGCCCTATACAGTATGTCCATACAGTACTCCAGGATTGATCAGGCTCAGCCTGGGACAAGTCTCCTTTGTCAAGTACTTGAGTCGTGATATTGCCAATAACTGAACTTCTGTCTCTACGTATTATCGTTATTGCCTGCTTTGCATCTAGTGAACGTTGATCTTACGACACTCTCTACTTGAAACCTTGAATTGTTATGTCTACCTTGAATCTGTTTTGTTGAACTCTACTGCTTATTTGAACTTCATCTTACTTCGTCTCGCCTTGTGAATCTTTGACTCATCTCGCCTTGACTTGTCCATTATCACCTGGAACTTGTCTTGTCTACATTTCCCCATTTGACTTCAACTCATTAACCTTCTCTGTCTTGCCCAGCCTTCATCTTCACCCTAGTTTCACCTTGTTTCCCCGGATTCACCTTGTCTTCCTGGTTTTGCCTAGCTTTTCCAGTTCACACCCTGGATTACCTCAGACCCAGTTATTCTTGTGTTTTCCTTCATTCCAGCAATCATCCCCAAAGTCCACCCATTGTTACATCATCACTTTCTCTAAACTGTATCCCGTTGTAGCCCGGGACTCATCTATTTTGTCCTGGACCACTTGTTCTACATCCTGGACCACCTTTTATGTCCTGGACCACCCTGGTACTATTCCAGAGCACCCTGGAACACTCTCCTTACCTCGCCCCAAACTTTGTCTCTTTGTGCCAGGTTGCGTGTATCTAGCTACATCTAGTCCGCCATTGTAAGGCTCTGCTTTGGAAGAAGCCCCCATAGTCAGTGGGATCTGACACTCAAGGCTTGGCTCCATCATCTTTGAGCCCTGTGAAAGCCCCTGAGCCTGGGCTTCATTCACTAAAACTGTGTATAGTACACTGTATGGGCTTGGATATTTATTTCTGACCAATGATATGCAGCCTGTCTTGCATATGAGACAGGCAGAGGAATAAACAAGTCCAAAAAAAACACAAAATATGCTCTAATAAGCGCTATGGCTGAAAACTGTAAGCCATCAAACTATTGAAAACTGTAAACGGAGGACGTACCTCGAAAAAACAAGTGTAGATCCATGCCCAACCCAATACCAGACATCCATAAGTCAAGCCAACAGATGACGATGATGACATCCATCAAAACTGATGGGTAGCGTTTAGCCAATACAGTGGCTGTGCAAGCCAAGAAGGCAATCACGGATCATAATCCATGATCGATCACATCAAACCTTTGCTGCCTGCACTCCAGCCCATCTACATACCTAACCAAAAACACACGTTCCCATCCTCGCAACCTCATCCAACATTATCCAGCAGACAAAAATGAACCCGAGAAGCTGCGGATGCAAGAAGAAGAGGAACTGAAAGACAAAGAGCATGAAAGAGGAGGGAAGAGCCGAGAGAAAAAGGTTTAGCTACAGATAGGTTGGAAACTTTACCCAAGATGCATTGAGACCATGCTAAGCCTACGCCAGCACTCTGGGACCATCTTGGGATGACAGAATCACGTGAGACGCACGTTGGTCCATGCACGCAATGAGGAGTATAAAAGGAGGAGGGATTTAGGGGGATCAGGCCAAGCAATACTTGCCACAGCTTGGAGTCCCCAGAGAGTGGATATCTTAGGCTTAGGGAGCTCATATAGTCTTCAGGGTCTTTAATAGTATTATTTGAACCCAATTTCAAGTTTGACTTATCTGTTTGACTCAAATTAAATCAATCAATTACTTTTACTACTCTACAAATTTTATAAGTGCATGTCGTGTGTAACTATAAGCCCTCTGAAAACTTGTGAAAGTAAAATTGCAATACAAAAGTTCTGACTCGATTCCATTTGAGTCAGCTTTACACATTGTCAATACTTACATTTTGCATCACCAATTGCATAATTTTGATAATTTTTGAGTCTATCCCTCCAAATCAACAGAACCAAACTGAAAAATCTTATCAGTGCCACTTGACATCACTTCATCTCTCAGTTTGTATGTGCAAGCCAAGCAGGCATTCTTCAGCTGCCACTTGGGAATATCACATCCAAGGGCTGTGTCAACACAGCTTGATACACAAGCACAAATATCCAAGTAGAGGTCAAAGGCAATTGTGAATTGCTGTGCAATGTATTGACAAAAAGGGATGTGATTAAGATCACAAAGACTTTTGATGAATGACTCTATAGTGAGGTGGGGGCTTTGGAGATGAGTGATGCAATAGAGCTCAATGGCATGGATGGAAAAAGCAAAGCAAGGTCTCAATGGGGCAGTAGAAAGGAGGCCGTGTCAAAGTAGGACAGCTGGGACGTTAGCATCAGTTCCAAGAATTTGAAGGATGAATGAAAAGGATTCTGATTTTATATTAATCAGATTCTGAAGAATAGATGCAAAGAGGAACGTACAAAAGACATCCATAACACGCAGTCTGAATGCACCTTCCACAGGGCCTTCTTGTACAGATGCAGGATTAACTTCGAAGGCACTGTCCCCCATACATGCTGCCCAACTCATATATGCATCAATGATCCCACCCATTTGGAGTTGAAATGCCTCTACGCAGTTCTGTGTGTGATCTCGCTGCGTAAGTTGATCTTTTTGATATGAACGCTGGCTAAGAGAGAGTAAATATGCATGACAATTCAAGACAGTAAGTAAAACATGACTTACTTGTTTTCATCCCATAGGAAGTCAGCTACAATATGTTCAAACCCGCCTCCTGCATGGCTCAGATCATAGAAAGTTTGACCATCCAAAACGTCATCCAGTTCATTCTCCTTGGCAGCATCAAAAGAGGGGGACAACATTGGCTTGTAGTGATCTTTGGCATGTTCAAACTCAACAGATTGCTAGACACGTGATTTATATATGCAATGCAACAAAAGTATTCACTACTCAGTACTGACCAAGTCTTACAAGCCACAATAGGTGAGGGTCTTTCACTTAGTTAGTTGCATATTCCAGAGACTCTTGGAAGCAGCTAGTTCAAAGACTCCTGGACTAAACCAGGTCTGAGGTTTTAAACTATCTACTTCCAAGAGGTCTCTGGAATATGGGATGAGTTCTTTGCCTTATGAACTGTAGCTGAAGCATTATCAGGGACAAGGATTCAACGATCCCATTGAAAATGCACAGTGTATGCTCAAATCTTGAATATTTACTATGATCATAGGATAAATTGATAGCTTTGATTCATCTGCTAGACTTGCTCTGGGACTATATACTCTCCTTTCTACTCCATCTTGGTACCTTATTTTGATCTTAATAAGGCAGTCCGACGCTCTCTTGAATTGCAAAATTATAAAGATGATCTAGGGTTGACATCACCACCTCTGGATCATAACACCACATTATTCTGGAACTTAGTCGCTACTACTGCCAATGCTACTGATCCTGTTGCTAAGACTACAATAAGAAATGATGCGCATTCCAGTTCTTGAGTGGATGCTAAACATCCTCTTCCTTCTGATAATTGTGCCGCATTTTGGTCAACAGAATATGACAGCACTCAATCCTTATTTGAACCTCTGGGCCATATTTCAAGAAATCAAAAAAAATGCACACATTCATGCTAAGCATGCCAAATGACAGGCAGCTGAGGCCAAAAAACATGGCCTCAGGCACCACCCACCACGACTTGAAGTTATAGCCACCCATGTCACTCAATCAATTCCAATTGAAACCGATTTCACATCCAATACACTTCCCTATGAAAGCTCTGGATTTACAGCAAATACTAGATGCCCTAGCTCGGGTCAAGGTCACTATGTCAAATTGCTTGAAGATTTACTGGCAGAGGGCTATAAGCTTATTGAATGGGATGGAGTGTAAGCATTGTCTGGTTCAAGACTCAAGTTTCTTATTTTATTTCTATTTGAATAGAACATGCAGGCCACTCATATGTAGCAAAGGTCAAATATTTGCAGTTCTCATTGGCCAACCTGATTCCAAGGCTGGGTATGACGCAACATCCTGCCTGGCTTATGAAGCAATCATGCAGGAGGGACGTAATGCTAAGTTTACTAGTGCAGAAATGCATCATTGTCAAGGCAACTTTCCTGCTCTAAATGTAGGTGTGACAATGGGATTGGATGCAACGTACCCAACCAATCTCAATTCCGAAGGTCCTCATGCCAAAACGCTTGACTGCCTTCTTGAAAATGAGCATATTCAGAGAATGGCTCACTTTGCGGATGGTGGGCTGTTTTCTACATGGTTTCTCACAATTTTTAACTTGACTCTTCCAGGTGCCTTCGATCTCTTAGCGCCAAATCTTTATAAGCACTATCATGACCATCTGAAACCCCTCTCCAAGAGTGTGTTTACTGCTGCTGCTTTTAATTTTGGAGGAAACGTTTCCACCAAGGTGCATCGTGATTGCATGAACTATGCAGTTGGATGGTATGCTAATCAAGCTTTAGGCCTTTTTGATCCAAAGAACAGCGGTCACATTGTGTTAACTGATCTTAAACTCATTATTGAGTTCCCACCTGGTGCTCTTATCCTGATACCATCTGCCACGTTGGCTCATGGAAACCTTCCTGTGGCTCAGGGGGAAAGTTGGGTATCATTCACGCAATATTGTGCAGGCAGGCTCTTTTGTTATGTTGTCAATGAATTTTGCACCAAAACAGAGCTACAGAAGAGAGATCCGGAGAAATATGCAAATATTATGAATCTCAAAACAACTCAATGGGAGGATAACTTAAAGCTCCACAGTATCTTCAAAGAGAGTGCTCTTTCCATAGACAATTCAATGTAATTTGTTTTGAGCTGCTCGAGTAGCAGCCCTACATATAACAGGTTGGTCATCTTGGCCCATAGCCCATGCAGTAGCAGAACTATACAACATGTAAGCTGATAAAAAGCATGAATAAAGATTCAGGAGCGCTTACCATCCATGATAAACACCAGGGCAGAGGCCTTCAATGACAGCAAAGTATGCTGATTGGGGACTTTGCTTTGCACCAGACGTGATGACCCAGCTTTGGCAGTGTCTTGTGGGACTGAAACGTGATCTGAATTTTTATAATAGGTTAGTAGCCATAAGATATAGTTAGAAAATGTTCCTACTCTTGGAGGTGGACACTTTCAGAGAGCTTTGTCGTTTGTTACTTTGTTGATTGGCAGCTTGATGACGTCTTGGCATTGCAGGTTCCAATGCCATAATTTGGGCCTGTGCCAATTGCCTGGTGGAAGAGCCACTGACTCCAGTCAAGTCATGAGAGAGTGCATGGTTCCAGGCATCAACTGCAGCTTTCACAGTTGGAAAGCCTTGTTCAACAGTGCCTGAGTAACCGTTAATCTGACTGGCAATGGACTCCCTAGTATAAAATATTTGTACCTATGGTGCTGTTCACTGAGTCACCGCCTAAGTGTGACAGTGGCCAATTCGGCTCCTCAAAAAAAAAAATTCAACCTCAGCAAGCAGCATGAAGAGAGCATCGCGGCAGTTCAATATATATGTATTTTTGAGCTTGTTCCATGTTGGGAGCTTGTATACTCTGTTCTACCTATGTACAATGCCTCCAAGTAAAACTTCTTTGGTTAGGCAAGAAGCTGCTTCTCAAGCACACGCTGCTGCATTGCAAGTTCGGCAAGCAAGGAAGACATTGAATTTATTACCAGGCAGCCCAACATCACTTTCTCAGCCACAAATTCCATCACCAATCATCATTGACTCCGAATCTGAGGATTTTGACTGCGTGGACTTGGATGGAGTCAATTATCACAGCCCATCTGACACTGAGACTGACTCACAGGATAGCTAAGATGAGTGGGAGAATGATGACGAGACCTTGGAAGAGTTTGGAGAGGAGGATATTGCAAAAATGCAGAACCAGGCAGGGCTGTATGGGCAGCTTCAAGCTGTAAGATCTGCAAAAGAGTGGAAGAAAATCAAGAGCAACAGAGCACTTGGATACAATGGTCAATCTGCAAGGACACGTCGGTGGCATGAGAAACAGGCACGTGAACAAGAGGAACAGCGAGCAAAGGCCAAAGCTTCGTGAGTGGAAGATTTTTGTGCAGTGGAGACAGGAACTCACTGTCCATAAGTACAAACCAACAAGTCACTCTCATGCACACCTGTTTCGCTTCCAGACGTCTTGTTCCAGCTCCCACATCCATATCTGAGCCCAGTTTTGGCAATGAAATTGTTGATATGTGCAATAAGTTCTCACCAGCTGAGCTCTCGCAGTTTTCATCAGATGAAGAGGATCTGGAAAGTGACAGGGATGCAGATGACAAACAAGACAGTGAAGATGAAAGTGCTCTACCTACTGTTGAGTCTTGAAAAAGGGCACTCTTGCCCATCACTTCTCCTCAAAAACATCAATGCCATGCAATACCAGTCCAAACTTAGCGTCGAATACACTATGATGAGAAGAAGAAAGTATATCAGGCAGCATTGGATGATATTTGAAAGAAACTCAGGTCAAAGAAGACGAACTTTGAGGGAGGGCCAACTGGATTGCAGGCATATCGTGCACGAGCCATTGAAAGCTTTTTGGTGATGGTTGTCAAGAATGGTCGGCCATCTAAAGAGGCCGCTGAATGTGCTGCCAAGAGCCATGGTTTTGCTGCAAAGTGGGGTGGATGCAGATTGTGAGTGTGGACAAAATTATGGATCAAGGATCGATTGCTCCCACAGTCCAAACGTGGTGGCCACAGAAAAGTCTGGTCACTTCTTGATGATCCAGCACTCTGTGCAGAGATGCGTGCATATATCCGGTCAAAGAAGTGGTCTCTGTCTCCAACTAAACTGCAAGAGTTTACACAGGGAAAAATGATTCCTGAAGCAGCCAATAAATATCTTTGCCATATTTTTCATGAAGAGATGCCACATGGATTGAAAAAGTACATGGAGCTGGAACTCTTTCCTCGAATTCAACTCAAAGTCAAAAAGGGTGTTTCAATCAGTACAGCACGTCGATGGCTTCACCATGAAGGCTTCAGATATATCGGATATAAAAAGGGGCTGTATTTTGATGGACATGATCGTCCAGATGTTCTGGAGTACTGGAACAATGTTTTCTTGCCAAAAATGAAGGATTACTATTATCGGCTTGTTCGCTATGATTCTGCAGACATAGAGTCTGTTCTTAAGCCACAAAATCTTGTCAAGAGACCATTGGTGCTTGTGGCCCAGGACAAAATGACAGCGCAGGCACATGATACTGTTTCAAGAAGCTGGGTCTTTGATAATCAGCATCAACTCAGAAAAAAAGGAGTCGGTCGTGGGCTTCATCAAAGTGATGTGATCTGCTTAACTGTTGGCTGGTTAAAAGATGCAAGCCAAACTTTGGAGTACGGAAAGAACTATGATGGCTATTGGACAGGTGAAATGTTTGTCAAACAGGTTTGTGTATTCTCTTTCCATATTATTCATGATGCTTAAAATAAATTACAGCTTCAGGAAAAAATTATTCCAGCCTTCGAAGCAGTCCATGGGCCTGGATATCAAGCTCTTATCATGGTTGACAATTCACAAGGACATTCGGCTTATGCAGAAAATGTACTTGTTGCAAACCGCATGAATGTCAAGCCTGGAGGAAATCAGCCTTGCATGCATGATGGCTGGTATTACCGTAACAGAGAAATTTATTCAGAAGATGACCTTTCCAGCTGATCACCTGGAATATCCAAATCAGCCCAAAGGACTCCGTCAGGTTCTTACTGAGCATAGCATTGACACTCAAGGCATCCATGGAAAGTGCAAAAGCAAATGTGAACCTGGTAAAATGGCATGCTGCTGTCGACGTATCCTGGGATCTCAGCTGGACTTCCTTGGTCAGAAGTCACTTGTCCAGGAAGTGATTGAACAAGCAGGCCATCTGTGTATTGTGCTCCCCAAATATCATTGTGAACTCAATTTTATTGAGTTTTTTAGGGGTTCCGTGAAGAGATATCTTTGCAAACACTGTGACATGACTTTCGAGAGTCTAAAATCCAATATGCCGCAAGCACTTGCATCAGTTCAACTGCTGACAATCCGTTGATGGGAACTTTGGGTACACAGATGGATGGAAGCATACAGGGAAGGTTTTGGAACATTGGAAGCTCAGGCAAAGGTAAAGGATTTCAGTTTCAAGAAATACAAATCACATCGACGCATTCCAGAAATGGTTGCACGTACTTTTGATTGATAGTTTTGGTGTACCTTCCTATTTAGGAAGGTTTTCTCATGCCTAATATGGAAGGTGGCCAAATTGATGATGACATGAAAATGTATCTCAGTCAGTTTTGCTCATATTGAAATTCTGTCTTGGGAATCTCTTCCCATTACAACAAGGAGCATCTTAGCAAGACAGTTAGAAAAAAAAGTAAATTTTGAAGGTATCACATTATTTGTCACATTTAGGTGGTGACTAAGTGAACAGCACCATAGTCTAACAAGTAATTGGACTGGCTTACCAGTTAAAATATATACCAGGAAGGCGTCCACAAAAAACAACATATACTGCATGATGTTTCTTTGATTTTTTCAGAGCGCCAGATGGAAGTCCTTGACAAAGCAATTGTTCTTCAGCAAGACTAGATACCTGGCTATGATCAGCATTGAAATCCTCATCAGCTAGTGTTTCTTCATCTGAAGAGAGAACATCTCCTTTGGCCTGTGAGCTGTGCTGGTCAAATGGAATGGACCAAGATTTGCTTGCACCTATAATCTCCATAGCAGCAGGAGAAGACTGAAGATTGGAGGATTCCACAAGTGCCTGGGTAAGCCAGTCAATATCACTGTATGACAGTGAGTCAGGTGAAGGATCACAGACGTAGACTTCTTATAAGGATAGAGTCAAAAACCACCTCAGAAAATGACAGAAGCTACTCACCTTGCTTTTCCTTTTTTCTCTGCATTGCATGAGGATCAGTAGGTGGTGGTTGAAGAGTCGGTTAAACATGTATCAAATATTCAACCTTTGTACCTGACTCAACAAGCTCACATGCAGGTGGTGATTGAAAATATCGTACTCTCTCAAATTCATGGCTCTGCAAGACGCCATGGAAAATGTCCCACTCTCAAATGTTGACCAACCTTCTACACATGCATCTAGGAATCCTCAAAAGCAGATCATTGCCCCACGTAAGAATTACACAAAAACTAGTGCAGCAGAAAAAGCGACAGCTGAGGTCCACAAGGCAATGAAGAAGGAGAGGAAGGCAGCATTGCAGGATGCAATTAATGCCTTTACTGAGCAGTGCGATAAACTAGCCCAGGAGCTGGCAGACAAGTTCAATTTGAAGGTCAAAAAAGCACATCAGTTGCTGAGTAACATGCTTGTCATAAAACAAAAGCGACACGTAAATATGTGCAATGCACTTGTAGCACACCATGGAAGAGAACTCAATGAAGGTAGACCAGTTGTAACGACTTGAAGCAAGCTAGATCTTACTGAGAAAAAGGGCGCAGCAAAGGCGATCATCTGCCTCTATCAGAAATTCAAGAGATTGTTCAAAAGGAAATTGATGCAGGAAAAGACATTGACAAGGATGAGCTATGCGATGAGCTGGAGGACATGCATGAGATTGAGACACAAGGTGCTCGCAGCTCCAACAAAGTGGCTGCCCTTGACTATCAGGCTGCGCTTTCCAGAATCCGAGAGGAGTAAGGCAAATCTAGCAGAAGACCTGCTCACACATGTTGCTCACAATCTGCTAGATGAGGAACTTACATGAATGCTGTGGGACCATGAGCTTTGCTTTCTTCATGTGAGGTCACATACACAATACTATTGTTCCTGGTTGGATTGAATCACAGGGTTCGCTGGCATTTCTCAATGAGGTCCTCGAGATAACACCGGCAGATCTACTGAGAGAATTTGAGCTCTGGGCATGTACCAAAGATAGAAGTGAGTCTTGATGAGCTTGATCTTTTGGCTGCTTATACTTCAATGTGTTAGCAAAAACTATTGATATGATGGGTTCACTTTGATACAAATGTGTGAATATGATTAGTGGAGGCCTGCGTAAATACACCATTATCCTTGAATCTGTCTGTGAAACTCAATGTCAGTCCATAGAAAAAATTGTCAGCACTAGCAACATTACCATATGCTACAAAAAGTATGATGCTGAGGTTATCGAACAATATAGTGTAGCTCTTAGAGCCTGGCCAGAAGGGCTCCAATTCTGCAGCCCTGCAAAAATTACTGTGATGGAGGATGCTCATGTATTGCGCAATGCCCTTGTCTGTGGCAAGTGTATATGGAAAACTGACACGTAAGGAAAAGGATGCATGTGTGAAGGCAAGGCAGGAGAAAATCGCAACTGGGGAGATCACAGTGAAGAAGAGGAAGAAACAATCAGATGCTGGGAAGCCATGGGGGCCAAGGAAGGCAAAAGCTGGAGATAAAGCATCTTGTCAGCAGGCCAAGGGCAATGAAGAGAACAGTGGAGAGGTGTAACCAGTCGGGTTACCTGCATTATAGACAGTGCACCCATCGTGCCTATTGTGCCATATTTGGTTTCTGATGCATGCCCTTAGCGCACGTCTGTAGATTACATAATACTTAACATCTTGTATTCACAATGTATCTAGTCTAATCTGATAATTTGGTCTGATTCAGCTAATTGTTCTATCTGTAGCCAATGGCTACATTTTTTTGAATCTTCTGCTATCGGCTTTAGACTCTAGGCTTTCATTACCATACTAGGCAACACATCAAGCTTCTGAGCTTCTTTTCTGCCACATCAACATCTAGTTCTCATGGCTGACTTATCTGAGCAACCACCAGGTTTCTTGGAGCCACCGAGTAGCTCCACTTCCCATGAGATGCCTTCAGTGTCAAAATATCAGCCCCTGCCAAAGCAGGATGACAGAATGACTTGCAATATGAGTGACAGTTTTGGCATGCTGGGCGGATTATCTGTATCACAGATGAAGGCAATATTGAACCCTGGTTCTAAACCAGGAGACAAATCTTTTGTGTCTGGATTGTCGCTACCAGCGATGAACGTACCCTCATTGATTTACCTGACTTTGCCCAAAGACACTAAGTTCACTTTAGGGGCACTAGGCAAGCCTGTCTAGTACACGGACATGACACAGGGGAGCGCCCTCATGCACAGCACTCCATTTAGGACTGCGCAGCCCAAACATGGGGCCAAGCCAGGACCAGAATTGTCGTCAGAGCGGACAACATGATATCAAGGAGATAGTCTGGTCTCAGTTGCCGGACATGGAAACTTAGATAAGGGGAAGGCGCCAGCTGCGCCTTCAGTGGTGGATGAACAAGTAGAAAGTGGCAGGGAGCCACCGAGTGGGCATAAGGGCCCTAGGGAAGTTTGGGGCCAAGAGCCTGAACTGGACTCCTCTGATGAAGAGGAGGATACAAGGTCGCTATCAACCTTGTCTGTCCAGCTGAAGCTGGTGTTGGACCGTTTCCCAGCGGTGACAAAGGAGTCAACACAGAAGCGTTTACAGCTTTACATGGTAAAGCATTCACAGTTATTGGCTGCTAGAGGCCAGCATGTACCTAAGTCGGAATCGACTGAATATATAAAACTATTTACTCGGATATTCAAGCTAGAGCTCAATGAGTATATTAAGTGCAAGCTAGCTCGTGGGACAGCAACATTGACAGCCACACTGGCTGAGTCTGTAGACTTTGCAGAAGCAATGTGGCACAACCCGCCTCCGGGACACCACCCCGACATCCCGCACCTCCTCATGCCCACCGCATTATTCCGCCGCCACTATCCCGCCGCCCTCTCAGCGCCCAGATTCCCTGAGACCCTGGCCCTGACCCCGGCCATCTCTGCATCAACCCTGATTGATCCTACCCAGCCGCAATCACCCTCATTGACCCTGCCTGATCCGATGGTGCCGCCACCCCCATCGCCTGGCGATCACTCCGGCAATCACTTCCGTCACCCAGGCCAACACCCGAGGACAGACCATTAATACGCAATCCTGACACCTGCCGCTGAGCCCCGTCATACAGTCCCGGATCTGCCAGCAACACACCCCGGAACCACATACAGTACGACCATACAGTACCCTGAGACTGATCAGACACAACCGGGACAAGTCCCTCCTCGTTGTATACTTAAGTCATAGCCAGCTTCCATGTACAGTAGTATTGATATTACCAAAACCTGACACTATCGAATTGCCCGCGTTATTCTGCATTACACCGTCCTGAACATCTGCATCATAACTTGTATCATCTGCATTGTATCCAGTGAATTCATGACCTTGAACCCTGGAATCTTTGACTTGAAACCTCGAATCGTTAAGTCCCTTTGACTTTGTCTCACCAAACTCTCTTGCTTTATTTGAACTTTGTCTCTTTTGTCT
>JABAJZ010013683.1:0-30806 GCA_018857265.1 Termitomyces sp. T32_za158 | reverse complement strand
GTGATATCTGAGAGGGGTTCGGTGATTAGATCGCCGCCCGAATTAACCCCGGTCAATCCATCACATTGCCCGAATCATCATTACTTCACCAGTTCGTAATGAACTCTCCCAAGTTTACGGGTCCGTTAAAATAACCTTCCAACACGTTCTGCCGTCAAGCTTCTTGGGTTCTACGCGCAAAGTTAAAGCTCCCATCAGCAAGAGAGGCGCAGCAAACATGCCGAGAAATGTTTACCCGCTCTAAGCGGCCAATTCACTCACCCACATATACAAACCAGGATGTGGTGAAACCCTTGCATACTTCTCAAGCACCTAAAAGCATCCAGATCCATCAAAAAAGAAAACCGGGGGAACTTTGGTTTTTATTCTAAGTACCCCGTCCGACTCATGCCGTTCTACCATCCTTTCCCGCGTAGGACGATCCTACGCCGAACACTACCTATGGCGACGTCCCTAATCTGCCTCATATTCCTCTTGCGCTCTTTGAGCGATAATGATAGAAGTTCGGCGAGAAACCTTACACAGGTGGACGTCGTCGTGCCTCCGCTGATCATAAATATGGAAACCCAGACTGTGACCCGAACCAAGATCAGGTGGGTAGACGCCGAAGGCTCACATGAGGCCCGTGAACACCACAGTCGCTCCGCACTTGGGAAGCACACGTACCGCGCGGACGGGCTGCTCGAGGTCAACCCGGACGGGGCACACCCGATTTTCGAGCTGGTGAAGGACGCGCGGGAGAGGTGGAATGCGAAGCTTGGAAGAGCGAGCCGGACGCTTGACCAGGCGGTGTGGGAGTATAAGCGAAGGTATAAGCGGGCTCCGCCGCGGGGGTTTGATGATTGGTGTGTCCTCTTTGTTTTTGAGATCATGGCTTGCTGAGGGGCTCTTGGTAGGTGGGCTTATGTCAAGAAACACGGCGTGCAGCTGCCTGACGAGTATGATCAGATATATAGAGACCTAGAGCCGTTTTGGGGGATGAATCCGAAGGATCTACAGCGAATCCAGGCGGAGTGGGAGGCGCACGCTGATTCATACACGATTGGCAAGGCTGAGGCTGGTCCCATTGCGATCGTCAACTACTCGTTGCCGGGAATGAAACCTGATTCGTTCGACCTCCGCGACGGGGCGTACCAGATCATGGACCTGCTGAAGGAGGTCGAAGATAAGATACCGCCGTTTAGAGCAATTTTCTCACCGCACGACAACCCAAATTTGCCTCTTGATTGGGAATTGAGGGAGCAAGCAATAAAGCATGCTGCTGCTGGAACATGTGTGTACAATATGCTGATACTCAAGCATTGTTACTTACGCGGACTTGTATTAGTTCTCGACATCAACGACCCGCCTCCAGTGAAGCTGGATGGGTGGGTTTCCTCGTGTTCCCCGACATCGACTGCAGTGCGCAACCCACCGGACTTGGATGCCCCTGCTCCTTCTCCAACGACAAAAACCTTCATCCACACACACCGACTTGCAATGGACCCATGCCTACACCCCTCGCTACTGCTCCTTCACGGCCAATTCCTCTCACACAACAAAGGCCCAGTCCCACACCGGTTCATGCCACCTCAGTTCTCGTACAGCCAAACGACGCTGCACCACGACATCACGCCGGCGATGCCTATCAATTGGGTCGAAGATCTAGCGGAGGACTGGAACCCGGTGTGGGAGGAGAGGCGGGACGAGAGGCTGTTGTGGCGCGGGACGAATACGGGGATGTGGCATGCACACGAGACGAGGTGGAGGGAAGCGCAGCGGGCGAGAACGGTTTCGTGGGCTGCGGACCCAGGAGACGGGAGCGGGGATCGTAAGGTGTTGAAGCCAGGGAAAGAGAATCAGAGGGTGGGGGAGGGGGACGTAGTGAAGTGGGCGAGGTGGGCGCCGGCGATACTTGATGTGGCGTTTGCAGGCTCGCCGGGGAGCTGTGCGCCTGGGACGTGTGAGGAGCTGGAGAAGATATTTGAGTGGAGACGCCCGGTGGATTTGATAGCTGCTGGGAGGTACAAGTACGTTCTTGATGTGAGCCGAGTCCTCTTTTCCGTTTCTTTTTATTCTAACTCGAGGTTCTTTTTTTAAATAGATCGACGGAAATGGCTGGTCAAGCCGGTTCAAACGCCTCATAACGTCCAACGCGCTTGTATTCAAATCGACCGTGTACCCAGAGTGGTAAAACAACGTGTCCTTCTCAGTATAAATAACCCACCAGTCAATTCAGCTTCTTGCCAGGTTCACGGACCGCGTTGCGCCATGGGTGCACTATATCCCCGTGCAGGTGGATCTGTCGGACCTCGCGGACTCGCTGACGTTTTTCCGGGGCGATCCGAACGGGGACGGCGCGCACGACGATCTGGCGAAGGAGATTGCGAGCGCAGGCAGGGAGTGGAGCTTGAGGTTTTGGAGGAGGGAGGATTTGACCGCGTATATGTTTAGGTGCGTGCGAGCTTTATATCCTTTTCTGACAGACATAGGTTGATGGTTCTTTGTAGGCTGTTTTTGGAGTACGCGAGGGTTATGAGTACGGATAGGCTGGATATGAGTTGTGCGTGCTGATTAGAATGACTTTGGAGACTTTCGTTGTTTTTTGGGTGTTATGTATGGACTCTGAAAGGCTGCCGGTAGCCAGCCTCACTATGGCCTCAACAGACATGACAAAAAAACTTTCGTTTGCTTGTATGTAAGATGTATGTAGTCGAAATAAAAATATAATAACCGCACCTTCGTTTGCTGGTATGTAAGATGTCTGATGGGCAAACGAGGGTGGAAAATAAAATTTCTTTGGGGCGGCGCTCACGTGAACGCGCCACGACTGTGACGTCAATGTGAGATTTACGTCTCAGTGCGTCCTGACTGCTAAGATGACCGAGTAGAACATGAATGCATGATATTTGGACCAACGCTTGAAGCTTAATCGATTGATCCGTTATCCATCTTGACCATAAACACCCACCATATGCATGATGTACTTAACACGCCCGAGCTTCTTTCTATCGTCTTCGGACATTTAACAAAGAAATCGGCAGCAACGAATATGCAAGTATGCAAACTCTGGGCTGCAGTCGGAAAACCACTTGTGTGGCGAATCCTGGACAAGTCCGGTGATTTTCAAGTCCTTTTGCGAGTGCTTGCGCCATGGGATTTTGATTCACCGTTTTTTGTGAGTACTCGACATCCTGATGAGGAAGGCTATCAAATTTTAAATTTGACCTTTGCTGCAAGATTCCGACTTCTTCCCCGGACTGGACTCATTTTCTTGAATGTTCAAGTCTTGTCCATCACCTGCTAGTGCGGGGGAAAGGTTACCACTCTTTAAAGCTCAATTATCATACTGTGTCCTTTGCACTAGAGTATATCCTCGAAACGCACTCCGCCGCCGCCATATTCCCTGCTCTAAAAAAGCTCCACTGCAAGGTCGATTGGTATCTAGCACAGTCATCGATCATGGATCTTCTACATCCAGGAGTCACAGATTTTTATATCAATTACTCATGTCAATCTTCACAATTCCAACTTTCGGCCCCTGTTGAACAATTTTTTGGTCTGATCTCTTTCGAGATTGGTCCCGACATATTAAGGAATGATTTGACTGGTTTATCTGCCCTTCATGCGCTTCCGCGTCTTGCGACTGTTGTCCTATATCGTTATACGGCGACGTATCCGGTCCTTGAAGTGCTATCAAGGTTTCCCGCACTCAAAGTCATCCGAACAAATGATCTTTGGGTCGCGGCTCCATCATGTAGAGGTCACTATCCTCCGCCTTGTACATTCGAAGATGGTTCCTTCCGGCAGCTGACTGTCTTGACTCTCTCAGGATGCTCACACAAGATTTCTGAGATTTTGGATGACAAACACTTTCCTTTCAACATCGAATGCCTGATCATTGAAAGTGTACGATGTATGGTAGATCCAGCCCCTGCCCCTGTCTATCCAAAGATGGTGGCGAAAGTACCAACAGTGACAAATTTCGAGCTCTGCGAGACTATGGAAGACGTGTCGTCTCCTTTTGCCTCACTACGGCCGTTCCTCTCCTACAATCTCACCGAGCTGAGAGTCAAGACCTACCTGGCACTGGCTTATAGTGCTGCAGAGATAGAAGAACTCGTACACGCTTTACCAATCATCGAAGTGCTTTCTCTTGATCCTTATACTTCGCTCCTCGTTCCTCGAAACGGAACTTTTACGTTCAACCATCTCCTGATGTTTGCTCGCCATTGTCCGAGGCTCACTTATTTGGGGATTCTATTGGATACGTCCTATCCGTGTGAGGCACCGCTGGACGGCATCGTCCCATTCCCAGTTCTTAAAGAACTGGATCTCGGCGGGTCGTTTGAGACTATGTCACTTGATGATGGCGCAGCAGCGTCACTACTAGCACTTGTCCTACCGAATGCTTGTAAATTGACGTTTGATACTCCGTTTCACTCACCTTCTGATTCCGTGCTCTCAAAATTCTTGACCGACTTTGCCCGGAATAGAACGGCGAGATCTCTTCGTAAGCTTTGAGATTCTATGTACTTACAGATTTTTGCTTCCTAGAGAGATGTTGTTGGTTTTGATCAGGAAGAGTCTTGATGGAACAATCTTGAATCTCCGGCCTTGCGCGGGACTTGCTTAGACCTCTTATCACGTCGCCCACACTTCCACCTGTTTTGATAGAAATGATTCCAATTTATCTTTTTCTTTCTCATTCCCCTTCCAAGGGGTCCAAAAATAAAATAACATATATCAGGTTTAATTCGTGCGCTTGTATGTGCGCGCGAGAGACTGTTTTCTGCGTACTTGTGAGACTAGAATGGAGAGACTAAAGTATGGCGGCACTTTGCGTGAGAAATTTGAATTTCTGAGTCCGGGAGTTCTTGAGCCGGCCCCCCAAGAGAGATGCCAAAACTCAAGCCAATGCAGTAAAGCCCCGAAGAGCCGGAGGTTCGAAAGGGGTGACCTGGGAGTGGGCCAAATGGAGGAGGAAGCAAGGGTGATCACGTGTGAAATTTGTCATATAGGGAGGGTTAGTTAGTCCGGCGACCTGCTCCTTAAATATTTCGGATTAAGACGAAGTTTTCATCACTGGGTGCAGGAAACAATGTTCTTGCGAAGTTTTCATCACTGGGTGCAGGAAACAATGTTCTTGTGCAAAACAATGTAAAAATAGGGTAAAAATAATCCAGTTAATTTTAAAATATTATTTGAATGTTTTGGTCAAAACCATCGAAAAGATATTGTCTATGTGTTCAGACGCGCGTTAGGCGTTGTTTGTTTAATGTAGCGACTTTCCATTTGGCGTTGTTGCTTATTGTCACTATCTAATACCAATCTTTTATGTGCTACTGTGGGGTCGGGGAAAGAGGCCGGGAGGCCTCTTGGCCTGAAATCCTTTTCTTTTTTAAACCTGTGGGTTGGTCCGCGTCAGCTTCGACACGGGTGGGTGGGACCAACCAGGACGTTGCTAAGGACGTCAGGCGAGAGTAGCTGCTCAGGGCGTGGTGGGTGGGTCCAAAAACTGCTACTCTCTCGATCTTCGCGATTAAGAGGACGCGTCTCTGGGGGCGGGAGGAGAAAAGTTTCCCGCCCCCGACGCTTACCTCATCCATAGACACTCGTTTCGGATCATCCTTGTGCCTCGGAGGATCCGAAACTGTAATCTATGTGTTCAGACGCGCGTTAGGCGTTGTTTGTTTAATGTAGCGACTTTCCATTTGGCGTTGTTGCTTATTGTCACTATCTAATACCAATCTTTTATGTGCTACTGTGGGGTCGGGGAAAGAGGCCGGGAGGCCTCTTGGCCTGAAATCCTTTTCTTTTTTAAACCTGTGGGTTGGTCCGCGTCAGCTTCGACACCCAATTTGTTTGAGGAGCCTCGCGACGCGTCGAGCGCAGCGCGGACACCCCCACATTAGGAGCGGTACTCACGCGTTTACCGCACTGGAGGTAGTGCAACCGTTAGCCTCGATACCTCCTCCAGGACCGGGGAGTCCTGCAGATACTTTGCAAGGACAACTGCGTGCTTGCGTAGGTACAGTGCGAAAGCGTCACTGCTCCATCTACCCATTACTTTGACGACTTCGAGGGGCACGCCTCTTAACAGATATTCGAGCACCGAGCCTATGCGTATACCGTGGAATCTCAAAACCGCTATTCCTAGGTTGCGCGCGATCTCGCCCAGGCGCTTGGAGAACGTGTTCCTTGTGAGAACCTTAGGCCCTTTTGGCGTCGTGTACGCGAACAGGTGATGGTCTTCGGGCAGGTTGCTCACGCGTCGATGGTTGGCTAACGCTTCCTCAGGGTCGCAGGGTCCGCTTTGCCTAGCGAAGTAAATGTCTTCACCTTCAGGTGCCATCTTCGTCCGGGGTAAGGATATGACTACGACCTTGTTCTTTGCGCGGTCCTCCCCTTCGCTCACGTCGCTCCTCTTGACGTGTTTCCGGGGGTTGAAGGCATTCAGGTTTGGGAGGACTAGCTCCCCTAGCCTGGCCATGCCGAAGAAGGCAACCTTGATGCAGGCGTTGATGGCCGCGTCCAGTGGATCTGCGAGATTGAGCCCTCCGCAGAGGCTCTCTATCAGCTCTGTTGTGAACGGCTCACGCTTTGGTCTTTTGGATATTGTTGGGGCTAGCCTCGCTCCCCCTTCGATTGCTGCTTGGACTTCAGCATCTGCCAGGCTCCACCGCGCGCCATGCAAGAGGTGCCAGGCCTGTATTCCATACACGTAGTTGGCCAAAGCTGTCCCCGAGTAGGACCCGGCACACGCGGCTATGAAGGAAAGCATGAGAGTCGGGTGCGCAGGACAGCGTTCGACCTCTGGGACCCTCCTCATGTCGCAGAAGACGTGAAAGACCAGTAGTCCGGCACCGTAAGTCTCTTTCGTGCTGCGCGCCCACACTGCTGATAGAACTGCGAGGACCCTATCCAGGTCCTCCTGTGTCATTGCGCGCTCTGCGTTTAGGCTTCTCGAGCCGACCGGGGTCCACTTTAGTAGTCGATCTCTGGCCAGGCAGTGCGGCCGTCTTATCGATGGGGCCGGCGTTAGTCCCGGTTTGTATGGCTTAGGTTGTCCCCGTGAGGCTGCCGCCTGTATGGGCGCGCCAAACCTCGGTACGCCGTTGACTCGACCACGCGCTGCGTCTGCCGTTGTTGTATGCCTCGCGGAACCTGTCATCGTTGAACCTATGTCGCGCGACCGCGTTTCTGTTGCGCCCGTCCCCTCCGCTGCCTGAGTGCCATCCCGACCTCCGTTGCTGTCCTTCGCTGGATGGTGGGTTTCCATGCCCCATGTCTGTGAGGAAGTCTGCTGCCTCGCCGCAGAGCTCGATTGGCGGTAGGAGTCGTGATCTTGGAGGAAACTTGCCCCTGGAGGGTGCGTCGGCTGGGTTGTGCGAGCTTGGTATGTAGGCTGTCTGTATGGACTCGGACCTGTCCTTGAGTGCAAGGAAGCTGTGGATGCGTCTAAAGACTTTGTTGACGGCCGTGTTGCGGCTTCGACCATTCCACCATCCTTCAACCACGCTTGTGTTGTCGCCGTATACTCTGTAGTTTGTCCCGGGCTCTGTCGCTGCCACAAGTGCGCGTACCAGGAGCTCGAAGCCGATGGCTTCTGCCCACTGTATGTCTCTCTGACCTCCTTCGGTTCTCCAACCTGGGGCCAGCTTCCACGCTCTCCAGTAGCCCCCAAGTACGATCGCGATTCCGACCCCCGAGCTAGCATCTGAGAAGGCTCCAACGTCTGACACTGGTCTTGGTCGCGGTATGCTTCGCCGTCCCCCGGATTGTAATGTTTCCTCCCACCAATCAAGATCTTGTAGTAGTCCTCCCGGCGCGTGCCGCTCAGCGAACGGATTACTATGCGCTCCGGGTAACATGGCCTCCAGTGCTGTGATAAAAGCACGTCCTGCTGGGTAGACCAGTGTCGCGTGCAACAGTTTTCCGTGGAGCTTCTGTACCTCTCGCAGGTTGTGCGTCGCCTTCATCCTCCACTCCGCAATGGCTTGTAAGTACTTGGCCACCTTTGCTGTTGTAAGTCCCACCGTAAGGTCTTCCAGGCTCCACTCCAGTCCAATATAGACATTGGTGCTCGCGAACGGTCGATCCTTGGAGCGCTCCCATGGTATGCCCAGCCTTTCCGAGATCCTGTCGATGTCTTGGAGGCTGTAGGTGAATTGAGCTTCCTTGCTGTCACGTTCGCTAAATCCTGACAGATCTTTGATCTCGAACTCGGCAGTCTCGAAAAACTCCTCCACCGTGCCGTCCTCGAGAACCCGTCCGCCATACCATATTCTGCCTCCTGATCTGATTTCTCCTCCTTGCTCGGTTTTCCGCCGCTGTCTCCTGCGTTCTGCATTGTAGCTTTGCAAGTGTTCCTTCCGAATTCGTACGAATAGATGGTCGTCGACCCATCTTGTGGCTGGTCCAATGCCTTGGCTTCGCATGATATCCAATCCAGCGTCCGCGACTCGGCCGTACGCGCCCGATGAAGGTGCTGCGCCAAAGCATAATGACGTGTCGACGTAGTGCTCGTCATGCTCCACTTTGACTGCCACCGCTGCCCACTGAGAGTGGTGTAGTGGTATCGTCCTGTAAGCTTCAGCCACATCCCTGATCGCGATCTGCGATCCGGGCGGCAGCGTTGTGAAAAGTAAGCTGACAGCTGCGAAGGTGCCCCATGTGCACGGGTGGTCGTCCGAATCGACCTGGGCGTTGATTGATGCGTTTGGGTGGGCTGCCGTGGGCTGCTGCGGGAAAGATAAATTTTGTATAACTCTAAACTTGCCTGGTTTCCCGGCTTTTGGTATGATGGCGAACGGCGAGGTTTGGAACGGGCCGACTGCCCTTTCCATGCGTTCTTTTGAGAATGGGCCGATGTATCGGCCTTTTTGTATTTCGGTTTGCACGATCTCCCGGAACTCGCCTGCAAATTCTGACGTTGATCGCGCATTGTCTGGGGTTTGCGTTTCCCGTATCGCTGGTAGGCCCAGACAAAAACCCTCGCGCAAACCTCGTGGCACTTCCTCGTATTTCCACAACAGCCCTGCCTTCCGCAGATCAGCCTCCCATGCTTCGTGCTTGTATGGAGACTTTGCTTCATGCTTTCTCCGCTCGAGGGCATTCCTGAGCTCCGTGCAGTGAGGTGCCGCAACCCGTGCAGATGTGCCTCGCGTCGTGATTTCTGGCTGTGCAGCCCCGTTCTCGCTGCCAGTCCATGCAAATCTGTCTTCCGTCCCGCATGGTGAGGCTTCTGCCGATGCGCTGTGCCAGTGTTTCGAACTGGTTGTCCCACGTGCGTGCTTCGTTGCAGCTTGAGATATTGTGCGGGTGACGCCCGAGGCATACGGCGCAGGCGGCGAGTCTTTTTCCTGCGCTTGTGCGAAAACCCCGCTCGTTCGCCGCTGGGCTGCGGTGTCTGTTGGCTCTGGCGTGCCTGTCTCTGCCCCAGTCATTGTTGCTATGGCGAGTTGGGGACCTTGAACGCTGGCGGCTTCGTGACCTTCGCTGTCTGGAGCGCGACCTCCTCGACCTGCGCGCGTCTCTGGAATAGCGTACGTCCATCAAGTCTGCTAGCTGTTTCTCTAGCTGATAGTTTGGCATTCATTTGCGATCATCATTGGCAGTATACAATAGCAGTGGTCGTGGTGACCGGTTCGTTGGCGTCAATGGCGGCGTTCAATGGCATCAATAGCATCATTAGCACAGTTCAATGGCATCGTTGGCAACGGTGAACGCAGGGGATCAATAGCGTTAGGTTCAATAGGATCATTGGCAGTGGCGGTGAATTAGGATCATTGGCAGGTATGGTGAAGGAGAGTTTTGGTCAGTCCTTGCTGTTGCGTTGCAAAGGTTTCACTTACGCGTCGTGCTCGATCCGCGTCTGCGCGATTTCGCTCCACTTCTTCCCTGTCCCGACGCTCCTTTTGGACGGCGTCCGTGGCGCCTCGCAGCAGGTGCTCGTTTAATATGCCGATGTCCCAAGCACCTGTGCCCGCATCTATCGCTTGGTGCCACAGTCTTCGCTGTTCCGAAAGATAGCGCAGAAGGGCTACTCTGTCTAGTGGATCCTTGCTAGCGCGCAGGGGGTGCGCTTGCAGTCTCGTGAATAAGTCGGTCATCATTTCTTGCCTCTGTTCTGTCCACTGAGCTGCCTGGATGGCATCTAGGAACCTCGGTGTTGCGATGAGCAATTGCTCCCATGAGAGGTCCCTGTCGTCGATTACCGACTTAGAGCTCCTCGATGCTGCTGCCGAGACCCATGTTGCGTTTCTGTCTTTGTCGACGGTCTGAACGATCGCGTTCTCGTCTACTGTCGAAGATGATCTTAAGGCGTAGTCCAGTCCCTCATTCGTGAAGTACCACAGCTCCACGTATTGCCCTTTTTGTAGACGGGCCGTCGCGTATGGTGGTAGTATTTCGGGTGGTGTGCTTGGTGGCGGAGCTCGCGTCAGTAGCGTGTACTTCGTCTTGTGCTTTCGCTGTTCTTCCTTCCTGACTGCCTCTTCCTCTGCCTGCCTCGCTTCCGCCTGCTGCTCCTGTTCCTCCCTCTGGCGCCTTTCTCTCAACCTCTGCTCCTCTGCCCTTTCCTGTCTCTGTCTCTCCCACCTCTCTTTGTCCAACGCGTTATTCGCTCTCCACGCGCTTGCTAATATGTTGACTGCTGCGGCTTCGTCTATGTTGTCACCGATCAGCGCGTTTCTTGCTGTCGCGAAGTCTTCTGCCGCGAAGTCGGGGCATACTGCCTCGTTTGGATTGGTTTGCAGTTCTGGCATTGTTCTATGGAACGTGTATTGCTCGTCTAGTTCGATTCGTCTAATCCAAAAACTGCTACTCTCTCGATCTTCGCGATTAAGAGGACGCGTCTCTGGGGGCGGGAGGAGAAAAGTTTCCCGCCCCTGACGCTTACCTCATCCATAGACACTCGTTTCGGATCATCCTTGTGCCTCGGAGGATCCGAAACTGTAATAAGCAGACTTGAGATGGTATTTCAATGATACACATTTCCATTCGATACTACTTTTGAAATGCATAGCATTGAGATACTAGTCTAAGTTTGGTTACAATACTTTTTCTATGGACTTGACAAAAAGATTGAAATAATATTTTGAAATCAATTGGATTATTTCTAGTGTATTTTTACATTGTTTTACGTAAGAACATTGTTCCCTGCACCCAGTGCATGAGGCCAATCACTGGATGCAGGGAACAGTGCTCTTTTGTAAAACAATGTAAAAATACATTAAAAATAATCCAATTGTTTTCAAAATATTATTTCAATGTTTTTGTCAAAAGTATTGTAACCAGACTTAAAATGGTATTATCGCCTTACTTTTCTTTCTTTCTTTCTTTACTTCCTTACTTATACTGCCTTCTCTACCTTTATTTTCTAACGAGGTGCTTTTGCACCTGAGTTACTTATGTAATGTAGTTAGAAATAACATTTCATTTCATTTTATTTCAATGGTATGCATTTCAAAGGTAGTATCAAATGGAAATGTGTACCATTGAAATACCATCTCAAGTTTGGGTACAATATTTTTTCAATAGTTTTGTCAAAAAACACTGAAATAATATTTTATAGTAAATTAGATTATTTTTACGATATTTTTACATTGTTTTGAGTGGGCCTTCGCTCGTCGGCCATGACCTTGTAAGATTGTAAGATAATGTCAACTCGAGAAGCATACTTCTGCCAGTTAAAAACAACATTGCCCATCAGAATTTCCAGCCGTGCCTCCCGCTCAAATTTATACCAAAGGGGAAAAGAGGTTTCAAAATCTTCCACCTGTTGAAAGTAATTAAGATGCTTTTCATATTCGATAGCGTGATTAGTCGACTTTTGTCCAGGTCACTAGGTGGCTTGGATAGAAGCTGCAGCGCGCAAAGTAAGTTCTTGGAGGCCTCAAGAAAACGGAGAGGGGTAAGACAGTCATGCGTGTCATCATTGCCCCAGAGGGAGATCATCTTGGCTAGGTCGAGCAAGTGGACTTTTTCAGCCGAATTGTCGCCCGCGCTGAAAGGTCGTAGGGTCTTGGTGTGAATCGTTTGTGGCGAGTTATTCACCTGATCAATATGGGCATTAGTGAAAAAATGAAGGGGAGGAGGATACCGATTCCGAATATTCAACAGGAATATCGTAGGTATGACGACCTCTCTGGCCTCCCCAAGGGAGCGCTCCACCGGGTTCGTCATCTCCATCGAACCGAGCAATCTAGAGCGGGTCGAACTGTCGGCCTCCTTTTCCCTATGTCTTTGAGCCTGACGTTCAGTCTCAGCCTTGTTCTTCAAGTGCGCTCGTGCACTTATGATCTCCCTTAGCAACGATGCAGGAAGGGGAGCGTACAGAAGACAAAGGGCTTCACTGTCGACAAGCTCGTGAACCTCGTCGTCAGAGTAAAGGAAAAGAGGCCTCAAAGAGGGGCCAATGTCCAGATCGACAGGGCGGGGTCCCGCGGTCTCCTTTGTGTTGATAGTCTTTAATATGCTAGCGTTGTTAAACTTTTTGATATCAACATTTTCTTGAATTCGGATCGCGAGAGGCAACTCGAAACGTGTCACCCCATCAGGTAGGATTGTTCTTGCATCAAAATCGAAGTCATCGGGAATCGGCCTGGGCAAGCCAGCATTGGGCAGAACTGGAGCCCCTGAACCCGTGCTCGAATCAGGTACCCGGGGAGCAGCCGTACAAGCAATAGTTGCACTACCCGCAGGCTGGGCAGTATTAGAAGACGTTGTTGAATTCAGCAAACCAGAAGCAAAAGCGGGTGTATAAGAAGCACCCGAGGGGTTGGAGAGCTGAGGAGGAGACACCATTTTATTGTGAAATACGCAAGTAATATACGATGAGATTGAGTGCGCGGGTGAGAGATTGTAAATGTCTCAACTACGCGCACTGCCGCCACCCAGAGTAAGTACCCAAATAAGGAAGGTGGCGGTATGTAAATTGATCCGCCTGCCTTATCTCACGCTGGGCTAGCTGGCGTGGCACGTAGCCCCAGCCTCCAAGAACATTGTCCCTGTGCCCAGTGAATGAGAACCTATGTCATGAAGGGGTCATGTGACCTCCAGCCTTAGAGGGCAATTGTAGTGGGTATCCTGCAGGGACACTTCACCTTAACAATTGTCCTCTAGGCAAGTGTATTGTTTTACATACAAATACTTCACATTAACTAGTGTTCTCTAGCCCGCAGTGACATAGCTACTTCACCTGCTCACTTACAGTGATAGAAAATCGGAACCTGGTCCCTCAAAACTGAAACATTCTATGAATGCGAATGAACAATTCTCCTTCTTTGTTGCACCACCTGGAAATGTCCCCTCATCTGTTAGATGAGGAAAACAGCGAGAATCTGTCTCTTCCTCTACCCAAGATCCTCCCAAATCAAGCCAAACTCTGTTGGTAACCGAGATAAACGCACCATTGACGCCATATCACATGCCCTGCCCCTTGCTCACTGTGGCACACTGTCTCCCTTGTCTCTAAATAATTGGCCCTGGTAAACTGTTTGGCCATGACATTGATATATCCTCCATTGTTATGAACAACCTATTTATACAGACATACAATACGTGCACCCTCAGTTAATTGTAATTGAACTGAGGGTGAGTACTAGTTTTGTCAAATATTGTCAAATATCTACTGATGTAATCCGCCTAACAGACTTTGGCTTATCAGTCTGTTAGGTGAATACAGTCAATTGTAATTGAACTGAGGACTTTGGCTTACCAGTTTGTTAGCATTGAGTATTGAGTTTTAACAGGTTATGGGCCTTTAGAGTTGTACAGGACCAGCAAGTATGACAGC
This sequence comes from Termitomyces sp. T32_za158, assembly GCA_018857265.1. Lineage (NCBI taxonomy): Eukaryota > Fungi > Basidiomycota > Agaricomycetes > Agaricales > Lyophyllaceae > Termitomyces > Termitomyces sp. T32_za158. Next base: position 17,026 of record JABAJZ010013683.1, on the reverse strand, counting down.
ACTGAAACTCCCCTGCTCTTTGTCTTTGACCTCTTCACACAATCACATCACTCTCTTGGTGCTCTCAGACCCTGACGCTCCAATCAGCCAGGTACTTTGTCTAAACGCGTCCTCTTGTCTGCCTGCATAGCACAACACACACCTTGTTCTATCTTCACCTCCTCACACCATGGAATCTGACTTCCCCAACAAACCTACAGTCTATGGAGACACTGCTTACCCATGTATCCGCCCTGCCAAGCTCAATGCTCATTGGCCTGCTTCTGAGCCCCCATTCAACTACATGACTAGGGAATTCTCTAAGTGGTCGACAAAACTAGAAATATTTCTGCAGCAGAGCAGACTGGATCAATACATATTTGCATCTGAAAGGAATCCTGGACGCCTGATCATTCAACCCGATCAGACTATTGAACCAAACACCTATGCTAACTGGTTGTCAAACAATGATCTAATCATTGGTGTCATCCATGCAGCGGTCTTTGAGGCCAAACAGGAAGATTTGGACACGGATGGTATGGCGAAGGAGTGTTATGACATGCTGAAAGCGCGTGCCCATCAAGAAGGACCTGTCAAACAGGTGTCCCTCATAAGACAGGCTCTCTCCTATGTTCCAGTCGCAGAATCCATCAATAGCACTGCCAGAAAGATCTGTGCCCTCATTGATTGTGCCTTTGCTATAGGGACAATAGACAGAGACCTCTTGAAATGTATCGCCTTGCTAAACAGCATCAACAACAAGTCATTCAAATCTATACAGACGCAGGTCTCATGAGGCCTCACTGATGCAACATCAACTGCCCCTTACTGTCAGGTACCGCTGACCTCGGGGGCTTCTTCCAAAGCAAGGGCTTACAAAGGCGGACTAGATGTAGCTAGATACACGCACGCTAGTGCCAGAGAGCGAAGTCCGGGGTGAAAGGGAGTGGTACTCCGGGGTGGTCCGGGGCGTTGAAAGGGTTCTAAAGTGTGAAACGAGTGTTCCGGGACAAAGTACACGAGTCCTGGGATGCGGCAAAGGGCATAATGAAGACGATTGATGAGTTAACTAGGAAGGGACTTCCAGAATGAGTGCTGGAACTAGGAGAAACTATGCAAACAGGGGTCCTGTGAGGTCTGGGACAATAACCGGGGAAACAAGGCAGGTTCAAGGCCGGTGTAGGTCGGGAGTCGATAAGTTGAGGCAAGAGAGGTCGAGACGAGACAAAAGAGACGACGTTCAAATAAAGCAAGAGAGTTCGGTGAGACAAAGTCAAAGGGACTTAACGATTTGAGGTTTCAAGTCAAAGATTCCTGGGTTCAAGGTCACGAATTTACTGGATACGATGCAGACAATACAAAGTTCATGATGCAGATGTTCAGGTCGGTGTGATGCAGAATAACGCGGGCAATTTGATAGTGTCAGGTTTTGGTAATATCAATACTACTGTACATGGTGGTTGGCTACCGGCTTAAGTATACAACGAGGAGGGACTTGTCCCGGTTGCGTCTGATCAGTCTTGGGGTACTGTATGGACGTACTTTATGCGGTTCCGGGGCGGGTTGCTGGCAGATCCGGGACTGTATGACGGGGCTCAGCGGTGGGTGTCGGGATCGCGTATCAATGGTCTATCATCGGGTGTCAGCCCAGGTGACGGGAGTGATTACCGGAGTGATCGCCAGGCAATGCGGGTGGCGGCGCCGTCGGATCAGGTAGGGTCAATGTGGGCAATCGCGGCTGGGTAGGATCAATCAGGGTTGATGCAGAGATGGCCGGGGTCAGGGTTGGGGCCCCAGGGGATCTGGGCGCTGAGAGGGCAGGAGTGCGGTGGGCGGCGGGATAGTGGAGGCGGAATAATGTGGTGGGTGCAGGGAGGCACAGAGTGTTGGGGTGGTGTCCCGGAGGCGGGTCATGACACCTACACCTCTTCACACATTAGGAAGCTGTTTCAGACCGTTGACAGCCTATCAACTCTCACAAAGGCAACACATACCAATACTGCCCTCTCTGCCCATGACCAGAAACCTCAATCGCATCCTCACAACCACAGCCCCAGTTTTCCATGCTGCGAGATTTGCTATGCATCCAAGTTCTCATGCCATGGCCACACCAAAGAGTGGTGCATTTGACCTGGCAGAGGGATGGCCGGAAAAACGATTGAAGAATCCAAAACTGCACGCCAGGCTGCACGAGAAGGAGCAAAGGGTGGAAAGGGAGCAACAAAGTCAGGAGGAGGTGGTAACAACATCAAGAATGGTATCGCTGTCAAAGGCTTAGATGGACAGGCCTATATTGTAGACATTGACAACTTACAGAAAATACAGCTCGAGAACTCCACAAAACCAGCGGAATTTGCGGGAGCTGCCACTACAAACTCCACCGACCTATTTGAGTACAAAGGATTCATGGCGATTGACAACGAGTCCCACAAACTGAGAGTGACAATTAACTGGGATACTCATGCAATTCCAAGGACTCACAACTGCAAGACCAGCTTGGCAACTACAGCGGTTATCCCTACAGACCCCACAAGTAACACCAAGTTGATCTCATTGACTGAGAAACCATTCTACATGGACTCAGGGGCCACAGTCCATATTTTACCATGCACATCCAACTTTGTCATGCTTAAATCAATACCACTGTGACTGGTAAAAGGAGTAGGTGGAACAACCATCGAGGCAATTGGGATTGGGCAGATTTGCCTTCAAGTGCAGAATCAAGCAGAGATCTACTTGGAAAATGCCCTCTACATACCCAATTCAACTGTGCAACTCATATCCATCTCTGCTCTAACAGCTGGCATGCAGGCCCTGATTACATTCAGCTGCTCAGGCGTAACAATTCTTGATGAAGATAGTGGCACCTTGCTAGCCACAGGACACTTAATCCCCAGAAAACTACTGTATACTCTTGAACTACAGTCTGACTTCTCCAAACATGCACTTACCACAGCGCAACGTCTGGTTTACCTCGACACGTGGCACTGGCGCTTGGAACATGCGAATTATCAAGTTGTCGCTACTATGGCTTGTGCAGGCTTACTTCCAGGTACACCATCAATCTCCCTACACATGCAACCCAAATGTGACATCTGCATCCTCAGAAAACAGACAAAAACGTTGGTACCCAAGGTGTGGAAAATAGGGTGTAGGGCAGTTGAGAGGCTACAAATAGTGTGGATAGACCTTGTGGAGCCAATGAGTGTGCAGTCATATAGAGGAAACAAATATATCATGGACCTTGTTGACGATTTCACAAACATGCCATGGTCCATTCCCCTCAAAACAAAGGCTGATGCCTTCACAGCACTTCAAGCTTGGGAAAAGGAAAGGGAACTCAAACTAGGGCAAAAAGTTGGCATGTATTGCACAGGGCACAATGGCAAACCTAAGAATCACCAGATGAAAGAATGGCCAGCATTAACAGGTACAAAGCATGAATTTGGAGCTCCTTACACATCCAAACACATGGGACAAGTCAAAAGAATGCATAGAACACTTTTGGAAAAAGCCAGGACAATGCGACTGGCTGCTAAATGTCCAGACTCATTGTGGGATGAATTTTATCTTACTGCAGCACATCTACATGCGAAGATGGCCACCAAATCATTAAATGGCAAGACACCATTTGAATTATGGTATAATCAAGCACTAGACTACTCCTACATGCGAGAGATTGAGTGTAGAGCATTTGTGCTCATTCTGCACCAACACAACCCAAAAATCAATGCACGAGGAATCAAATATATCCTTATAGGCTATGCGCAAAACTCTAAGGCTTATTGGTGTTATGATCCAAACATGAGGAAGATATATGAATCTTACCATGTGCAGTTTTTAGAGCGACACAACAATATATCTGCTCCCATTAACACTGAGACATAAAAAATCATAGACGCAACTAAATTGGTGCCTAACCCCACAGAAATTGAGCCCACATCAATCATTGACATACACAAAACGTCATTGAGTATCCCATTCCCCACAGATGACGATGAGGAACATGTCAACCATAATATCATATCTGCTGCAGTACAAGGCAAAGTTAACACGCCAGATCAACAAGACAATCAGAATGTTGTGGAATTCACTATACCTCATTGATTGAATTGCATCTGCATTTTCACAGCCAAAGCCAGCCCTGATAACCCTCCCATCATGTGCTTTGTGCAAGCCATAGAAGAGTCACGTGCAGCTGCAACCTGACTGCACCAGGCAAAGGCTGATAAACATCAGAATGCTGAGACAATACATGCACCATCACCTGGACTATGTAACAATGATGATGACAATAACACTGATCCAGAAACCCACCAAGAGGTACAACCAACAGGAGGAAATGCTACAGATGCTTCTAACTTAGCAAATGTTGCCTCAATAGAAGATATTGAACATTTACTGGCTGTGGCTGAGTCACTGGAGAACCCAATTTCAATTGACCTAAACAATGAGCCAAGATCATGGAAAGAAGCAATGGAATCCTCGTACGCAAAAGAGTGGCAAGCAGGCTATTGCAAAGAACTTAATTCTCTTAAAGACATGAAAGTCTACAAGCTTGTACCTTGAGATCAAGTCCTACCAGGATATAAAATCTGCAGAGGCTGTCCAATTTTCAAGATCAAAAGAGACAAAACAGGCAAAGCCACACGCTTCAAAGTGCGTCTGGTATTTAAGGGGTATGAACAAGTTTACGGCTGAGACTACACCAGGACCACATCACTGACTGCGCATATGGAATCATGGCAAGTACTACTGCACCTTGCAGCAACTCAAGGCTGGGACACAACCCAAATCAACATCAAAACAGCCTTCCTCTATGGCCTGCTCCCAGAAGATGAAACACAATACATGGAGCAACTAGAGGGCTTTGAAGAGCCCGGAAAGGAAAGCTGGGTATGGTGCTTGCTGAGGAGCCTATATGGCATAAAACAAGCAGGCCGTATCTGGAATCACACCTTCAACAGTAATATGATATCTTGGGGTTTCATGAGGCTTCCGTGCGAGTCATGCATGTACTACTGCAAATTGGACACCGGTGTGGTCATAGCCACAGTCCACGTCGACAAATTCTTATCCATCACAACTAACAGAGCCGAGAACGAACGATTCAAGAATCAACTCAGGTCTGTTTAGACTATATCAGACCTCAGTCTTCCAAAATTTGTAGTAGGCATCACAATTGAATGGGATCAAGACCAACACCTTGTAAAGCTCTCACAGACTGCATTAATTGACAAAATAGTCAGCCAATTTAGACAATTGTCAGCCGCACGGCTTTTGCTTCTGATGGAACCTGGACTCAAGCTTTGCAGGACGGATAGATCCTCCCTGACCAAAGAAAAAGTTGTCGGACTACATCCCTTATCAGTCTCTTGTTGGATGCTTGCTGTATGTTGCAATCTCAACACGCCCGGACATCACATATGCAGTCCAACAGCTTACCCAATTTGTCGACTCATACTTGACCGTTCACTGGTGAGCGACTGGTACAATATCTCAAAGGCACACGGGACTTCAAGCTTGTGTTAGGAGGCACACAGCAGCCCGCAATCCTCACCAGTTTCACAGACTTGGACTAGGCAAACTGCCTGGACATGTGTTGGAGCATCAGAGGCTATGCATGGAGCTTAGGGTCAGGCGTCATATCATGGGCAGCATGAAAGCAGAAGTTGGTTGCTGCATCATCATAAAAAGCCGAGTACATGGCTGCCTACAAGAGTGCCCAAGAATGCATATAGCTCCAAGCATTACTGAAAGGTATTGGTTTCAACACCATGGACAAACCAATGCCTATACTTTGCAACAATAACGCTGCAATCAACCTGTCAGAAAACCCCACACTTCACGCACATATAAAACACGTTGATATTAAATATCATTTCTCACATGAACACGTCCAAGCCGGCAAGATATGTATTCGGTATGTAAACACAAAATTCAACGTTGCAGATCTCTTCACAAAAGCCTTGGCTGCCCCCTTGTTCACTTGCCTGTGCGCCCTACTTGGTCTTCAACAACAAACACCATGATTCTATGTGAGGAGGAGACATATTATATTCCTGTAGTCTCTGGTGAGGAGGAGTGTTGGTAACCAAGATAAACACACCATTGATGCCATATCACACGCCCTGCCCCTTGCTCACTGTGGCACACTGTCTCCTTTGTCTCCAAATAATTGGCCCTGGTAAACTGTCTGGCCACAACATTGATATATCCTCCATTGTTATGAACAACCTATTTATACAGATGTACGATACGTGCACCCTCAGTCAATTGTAATTGAACTGAGGGTGAGTACTAGTTTTGTTGAATATTGTCAAATATCTACTGATGTAATCCACTTAACAGACTTTGGCTTACCAGTCTGTTAGGTGAATACAGTCAATTGTAATTGAACTGAGGACTTTGGCTTACCAGTCTGTTAGCATTGAGTATCAAGTTCTAACAAACTCAAGCCTCACCTTCTGGAGCATCTGGATCTTCCTTGCCAACCATCCAGTGATGATGCCCAATTCTATAGTAGCATCGGGCGCGCAGTTTGATTTTGTAGGAGAGTCCTGGTTGGAGTCCCAGTTACTGGAGGAACGTGGCAGCAAAAAGGGGTTGTAGAAAGGGTGGAGGGAACTTATCAAAATAAAGTAAGCTAGGGCACATGGGGCGCTAGCGACAGATTGGTATGCGGGGTCAGTAAAACAAGTTGCTAATGGTCGCCTGCAATGGCAGTCCGCTGTTGGAAAGTTGCATTGGCTGCCCAAGATGGCGACCAGAGGTTGGTAGTAGCGTCAGTAGGAGAAAGACAAAAACTCAAGGACTTGTCACAACTTAAGTCTGCTGACCTAAGTGCGTTAAGCCTTTTTGAGATCTGATGTGTAACAAGGAGTGAATTGAGGGTAAAGTTTGTTTTCTTTCAGTGGTAGCTAGTTACAGTTTATATACTAGTCCGAGTTGGTAACAATATAATCATCATTCATAAAAATTTCTAACAGAGAAGTCGCAGCAATCTCATGGCACCTGTGAGTCAGGAAGAAAAAGATTTCAAGAAAATTTACCAAGCTTCTATACATATAAAATTGTGGTGTTGATTGGCATAGAAGTCAAAGCTTCCTGCTGACAGGGAAAATGGCCATCAGCCCTGCACAAACTAACTATTTTAATTTTAATTGCAATGCGCCATGGGTGCCTGGAGCAGCTGATGCGTAGTCAGGCAGATGCTAAGTCTCATGATATCACATGGTGCGGCAGGTGACTTGTCACCTCATGGTCATGTGCTCTTGTGTGTGTGTATGTGTATTGCTCAATTGCTGGATACTGGCTGAAAACAACGCGGCAGACAGACCAAGGCTCATCATCTCCCCCCAACTTGAAAAATTAGCTGTCCTCAGTTAAAGTTGGAAATCATGTGCCTGGTCTGTGCACTGTCATGGTCCATGTGCTAGCAACCTGTATAAAAGTGGACTGCGCCACTGGTTATGCCTCACTTCAGTAGTCCTCCAAATGTCTTCTCTCTCTGCCTTCACTTCTCTCGTCCCCTCACCTGTCCTTGCTGCTCGGGCCTATGTCCTGAAGTTGGACATGTTCCTTGCTTCCATTGCAAATGTTGGTCCAGGTGCCAATCAGCGGATGGTAGTGGGCACCATGCAAGTTTTTGAGAAGTGGCTATGGCATAAGGGTCAGGCGGCAGAGGTCACGTGGAGTTGGGAGGAGGAGTTGCGGGAGTGGTGTATGGCGCGGTGCATGGAGAATTCAGGTGCGGCTTGGCTTGCGCCTTTCGAGGCTAATTTTGTAAGTTCTAAACTTTTTCCTTACCAACAGTTGCTAACCCTGGTTGGTAGGCCCCCGCCCCTCCATTGATAGACAAGCAACTTGCTTCTCTGTTGGCAGATGATGGGCCCTTCTCAGTAAGCAATCTGTCAGCCCTGTAAGTGCTAATCCATTGTTGTTACTAGTTGTGGACTGAATTATCTCCCAATAGCAAGGTTGCCACCTATGTCGAGCCCCTAGTCCAGATGGACTTGGCCTGTCAAGAGCGTAAGTAAGCAGAGGCTGCCGCCCAGAGCGTGGCTGTTATGTTGGCAGAGCAGGAAGCAGAGTTGTTGGAGGAATGAAGAGTGGTATTGGCTGAGCTTACAGCAGGGCATATGGCCAACGCCCGGGCGGCAGGGTTCTTGGCAGCAGAAATGGTAGGTGCGGAACCGGCGGTGAGGCGGTAGAGACAGGAGAGACAGTGCCGCAGGGAGCAGCGGCTGCCAAACCAGAGGCGGCAGAAAAACCAGCGGTGCTAGCAGTAGAAGCGGTAGCGGCTGAAGAGTTGGCAGATGAGTCCACGGCTCAGGACAACAAGGAAGCGGACAATGAAGATGAGGCGCCAGTTACGCCCAAGACAGTTCTGACCATTGGCAGTAGCAGCCCTTCGCCAGCGGTTGTCAAAAGGGCCTCAAAATCAACCACCCCTTCCAAATGGCGCTCGCAGAAGGTGGTGCCACAATACAAGGTAAGTTAACTTCAACCCTTGTTGAGATGTCTTACTGACTGACATGACTCTGGTAGCCGCCAACTGCCACTACGTTTACCGACTCCTAACTTTGCAATTTGTTGGTGCCATGTTGGGACGAGGTTGTCCTAGATGCCAACTGTCAGGCGGGAGAAAATGTGCCCAGACTCAAGGGGAAGAAAAAAGTCTCCCTTACCGCTTGAAGGGACTTCAAGCTGCAGAAGGGTTCTGTAAGTTTTGTTTTGTCTTCTTTGTTTTGTTGTTCACTCTTTTCCGTTGGTAGTGCAATAAATGCTGGGCCAACAACAACTCCGAGTGCTGCTGGTACCCCACCAGTGCCCAGCCTTGTTACCACTGTGACGCCCTCAAAAGGGCTTGCACTTTTTCTGGAAGGAAGTCCCACAAATGTGGCAAGGTCAACCCCCACGTGTAGCATAACTTTGAGAAGGCAGTCTTGGTTCACCGCACTCAGGCGTTTGTGTTGGCACAATGGAGTTTGGCAACCGCAGGCGGTACGACTTTTATCAGCACAGCCAGTCTGGCGCTTCCCACTGCTCAAGAGCTGGGAATAGCGGTAGACGTGGCTGTATTGGAACCCACCACCCCCAAAGGGAAGGCTAAGGTGATAGCAATGCCTCAAAAATGGCGGGCCTCTTCTTCTGGCAATGAGCAACCTGTAAAACGATCTCAGAGCAGCACAGCGAGTTGAAAAGTTCCTAAGGCAGTTTCTTGTTGGAAAAAGACTCCTCCCATGGCGGGCCCTAGTTGGCAGATTATTCCTGTTGATCCAGTTGAGCCCGTCCTTTGTCCTGGTGGTGTGGTGCTTTCTGATCCAGAGTCGCCAAGTGGGGCCAAGGTGCAGAGCAATAACAAGGAGGCAGCTGAGTTGTCCAACTTGTCAGAAGCTTCATCTGTGGTGCTTGCGGTTCCATTATGGACGGTAAGTTAAATGGCTCTCTCTCTGACTTATCTCAACAACTTCTAGGATGTCCAACCAAATTGGAAGCCCTTACCGACTCCTCACGTAACCGGGCAAAAATTCCTGTGGCTTGGTAGAGTGCTGGACTACCCAATCTCTGCTTTACAACCTGCCCAGTATATTGAGGCGGCTAGAGAAAAGGTGGAAGGGATGGCTGAGGTGATGCAGAAGGACATGCAGGCAGCTGCAGCTGAGATGGAGGGGCTGCGATTGCACAAGAAGATCATGGCGCAAAGTGTGGATATTTTGGAGCGGTACCAAGCCAACTGTGCAGAGGCGCTGGAGTGGTGGGAAGCAAATAAGGCCTACCTTCAACAGCCCTTTGCAACCCTCTTCCTGCTACTGCCTGGCACCTCCCTGGATCCTTGAACACTTTTGGACAATTAGTATTTTTGAACAATTAAGACGTAACAATAGTCAGTAGAATTTTTGGACTTGAAAATGTATATGGGTTTTGGACAGTCTGATAGAAAAAGTGAAACATCTGGGAAGTATTGTAGAGGTGAATTGAAAGAATATAAGTAAAGACTTAGCAGTAAGAGTTTAGTTGGCAAGCTAGGACTTGAGGGGAACACTCAGTAAATCATCATAGCAGGAAACCCCTTTGAGAGAGTTGTGCAATGCGCTTAGCAACGGCTGTCGGTAAGGCTGCAACTTGAACTGTTTAATGAGAAAAGAAAAGTCGGTAAGGTAAGTTGGTAAGTAAATATCAAGACGGAATTGGGACTGTTTTTATAAATTGTACTTATTGGTATTCTTCTTCTTTGGTCGGTAATTCTTCTATAGTTGGTAAGTCTTCATCATCCAAGAGGTCTGTTTCTTCAAGTTGTCTTAGTTTTGCAGTGTCAATGTCTAGCGCCTCAAGCAGTAAGGGAATGTGTTGCCGTGCCACGGTTGAAATTGTAATTCTTAATAGTGGCGGCATGGTTGGTTTTGAATCTGAGGGCTGCTTGCTGACGGGCAGCAAAGACAGTTTTGTGTAGTTGGGATAAATCTTCTGATCTGTGCTGGAGGTCAATGGCGCACCTAGCAATCAGATCAGGAGTGGATATAATTGAGTTTGGTGCAGGCTGTAGGTAAGTTGCTTCAATGATGTCGGCAGGTAACAAGGGGTGAGTGCCAGTAGCAGCATAGTATGGTGAGCAGCCCATGCGCTTATGGATAGTGACTCTTTCCGACCAGAATACAGAATAGGTAGCTTCACTCCATCTGGACTTGTTGCCATCTACCGCCTTAAAGGGTGCTTGCCACACGTTGAAGTGAGGTCGTTCCACAAGTCCATTAGCACATTTGTTGTAACCGGAGATGCGGATGTGGTGGATGTTGTATTTCTTGGCAAGGTAAGTAAGAGCTTTGATAATAGGCGCACCGTTGTCGGTAACAATCTCCCTTAGCGCACCCCAGCGGCAGATGACGTCTTCAAACAACCACTTAGCGATTGCGTCGGTATTTTCTCTCTGTAGCATTCGGAACTCAGGCCAGTGTACCAGTGAGCAACGGCCTTGGATAATGTATTTGAATCTACCTGACTTGAGCATGTGCATAGTGTTGATATAAATTTTGCTGAAGAGGGGCATGGGAGTAGCAACCGTAGGCGGTAAGAGGAGTTGCCACGTCTGCTGAATCTGGCATAAGTAGCAAGTTTTAACGTACCAGGCTATGTCAGCACGGATGTCGGGCCACCAAAATGGTTCGGTAAGGGTTGTGCATGTAGCATAGAGTTCTCTGTGGCCTAAGTTGTCATGCATAGCGCATAGGATTTTAATGCGGTTGGTAGGGTTGACTACAATTTTGTGGATGCCGTTGCGGTTGCATCGCCAAAGTTTATGGCCAGTAAGGAAATACTGGGTTGCTTGTCAGATGAAGTTGGAGTATTGGTCGTTGTTAAGGTTTTCTGGTCGCTTAAGGGTATCAAGCCAAATTTTAATAAGTTCTAGCCGACTGACCATCGCTTGGGCCTTAGCGCTTCACAGTATGGCATTGTAGGTAAGGTCGGTAGAACTGTCACGTAGTTGTTGAAGTTTTTCAATTGTTTTGAGGTCGGTCAGTAAGTTTTGTGTGAGGGTGTTGGTAAGCAATTTGGTAAAGAAGGTCGGTTGTGGTTGGAAGGGGATAGGTTGGTAAGATTCAATTGGGTGTAATAAGGTGTTGAGTGGTTGGTTGGCATGGAGAAGTCGAGTCGGTAGCTGTATGAAGTGCATAAAACCATGAAGTTGGTCGATCCAATCTTCAAAAATGTCATTGTCAGTAGGGTTCTCTGGAGGGTTGCCAAGCTGCGGTAGTTGTTGGGAGAGTCCATCTGGCCCATGGAAAGTACCTTTCACATGTACAAGCTCAAAGTGGAACATCAGTATAGCGACTACCCATCAGTTCATGCTGGCAGAAGGTTGTATGTCGGGATTTTGCAGCATGCCTTTGATGTATCGGGCATCCACCTCAACGATGAGGTTGCACACGCCCATCAAGTACATTCTTAGCGACTGAAAAGCTTTAAACAAACCGTATAACTTCAGCTTGGGTTGACTGTATTGCAACTCACGATTGTTAAGAGTGATCAAACCAAAATGATTGTACTGCCTCTGTTTCTGATTGTCAGCAAGACATTGACAGAGATAAAATCCTACTGCGATGTAGGATGTGTCTACCGCCAATATGACAGGATCGGCAGAGGTGTAGTCAATCGGTACAAGGGGTTTTGCTTCCTGCAAGGCTCTTACGAGGTCTTTCTGTGCATTAAGTTGGTTGGGACCAAATTCAAAGGGTGTGTTAGCGCGAGTGAGTCGGGTAAGGTTGTGGGCATGGTGGGCAAAGTTCTTCACAAACATCCTAAGAACTCCTACCAACCCAAGGAAGACACGGACTTCAGACAGATTGTGACAAACTCCCCAGCATTCTAGTAGCGCTAAGCAAGACTCGTTGGGAACGTGGCTGTCAGGAGTGCAAATGTGTCCAAGGATTTTAAAATGAGGCGCGCAGAGCACAAGTTTGTGACCTGAGAAAGTGCCCCCACAATACTTCATCCTCTGCAATACTCTATTCAGCACCTGGAAGAAATCCCAGAGTGCCAGTGGGATACTGGGGTTGTTGGGATGAGTTGCAGGTTTGCCGTCTATGAGTTGCCAGTTCTTGGGTCCTTTAGCACCAGCGTCGTCGATGAAACTGAGAACATATTGTGGTATTTCAGGTTGTAAAATGTAAATAATGTCGTCGTGGAAAATTGGTAAAGAATTGGCCCACTCCATTGGCAAGGTAACTAGCCTTAGCGCTCCAAAGGGAGTTTGGAAGGTGGTGAGGTTGCAGGAAGAAGGGTGGATGAGTTGCTTGTCATAGCCAATGTAAAGGTTGAGGGTAGCGCCACAGATGTGGCTGGCAAATGATTCTACTACATGGTCGGGAAAAGGTGGTACTCCCGAGTGTCAGATGGTAATGCAGTTGAGTGGCTTCAGACTATGAACAATCCTAAGCGACCCATTTTTCTTCAACACACAGAACCATCAGGAACGGTAAGCACTGTTTGAAGGTTTGTAAACACCTGCCTTGATTTTGCTGCGTATAATCTGGCACACTTCTGCCTCTAAGCCAGGTGGGATGGGTCAGTTATGTTTGGTCCAAGGTATGTGTGGGATGGTCGGGATGACAACAGGTGGGAAGAAGTCGGTACGGAGGCTGCTGCGTTCTGAGTCCTCCCAAGCAAAGGCCTTGTTCTGTTTTGTCATGAAGTCAGTAAGTACGTCAAGTTCTGTGGTGGTAAGAAAGCCTTTGTCATGGTCAGCAAGAAATTGTTTTCCTCTTTTGTCCATGAAGCGGCCAGTTGGTACAAAGGGTGGTGGGTTGGGTATAAGTGGTGGCATGTCAGCAAGGGGGTCGCCAATGATTTTTTGTTCAATCCTAAAGTCCTTGGAAATGCTGCTAGCGACTGGCTTTGTTTTCAAGGCTACAGGCTTATACTTCTTCTTTACTTGTAACGTATGAGGACAAATTATTTGACATGTTGCTAGTACAATTTCTAGCTTTTGTTAGTCCAAGAGCAGCGGGACAAGATGAGTCAGGAAGGGTGGTAAGATAAGTGTCATCAGAAGAGTACTTATCAAAATTGTTGGATGCGGTAAGGTAAAGGTAGGCAAGCGCAGAGTTAGTAAGTGATGTATTCTGGGCCTGGATGTTAGCGCTTGTGGTTGGTGAGGGAGAAAGTACTTCTGGATCAAGATCTGCAGTCATGGTAATATGTACACTTCCCATCTGATGGTCGTAGTCCAAAATGAGAGCTTCATCTCCATGATCGTTGCTTATCACTTCCTTGATGGTGTATGAACAGACCCATGGTGGATGTTGGTAAAGATGGGTCCCTTAGCGTGCCTCTGCTTGTGGCGCCCTCTTGGGAATGTCAGTACGGTGCACAGAATACCTGTATTGGGGTCCATGATGGCAAGTGTTGTTTTGTCATCAGAAAGTGTCTTCACTACCGACCGTGCCAATACATTGAAGGGGCGGCCAAGTAGTATGTCGTATGCAGGGGATTGTAGTATATGAATCTGTAAGTAAAATGTCAGGTCACCAATTTTACACTCCACATTCTTTGCTAGTCCAAGTGACCTGTTGATGGTACCATTTGCGCTCTGCATGTTAAGGTGAATAGCGGGATTGTAAATGATGCCAAGCTCGTTAGCAACATTGGCAGATATAGAGATGATTTGCAACCCCAAGTCAACAATTGCTTCCACCTCACTCTTGTTGTCTACCATCAGCATAATCGACCTGATAGCCTGGGAGTCCTGTGCAACAGTAAGAATTGTGCGGTTGTCCTCAGGCGCTAACAACTTGAAGTAGGTCTCAACTGGGTCTACCACTGTGGTCTTAGCAACAGGGTGGTCTGTGTCGGGAGGAAGGGCAGACAGGGCAAAACCTGGGAGCATGTCATTGATGTCATCCGCATCCTGTACGGTAGCCTGCATAGTGCATTTTGGGGTTACTGCTGTTTTCATCTGATTGCAAACATCAGGGGCAATACTGCAGAGTTCTTCTACCGACAGCATGACAGCAGACTTCATGATGCGGGAAAAGACTTGGTTGGACTTCTCAATGTTGTACACTGGCACTGTTGGTTGGTAAGGTCCTTCCTGATGCTTGTTGGGAGCGGCAAAGTTCTTCTGCATGGGTGGAGCATAACAGTTGGGAATTCCAGAGTACAGGTGGAGAGGTGGCTGAGCAGGAGCAGGCTGGTTGGTAGGGGCAGCTGGCATTGCAGTGTCGGGAGCTGGTGCTGCTGGTGTGGTTGAAGTGGTTGCTGGTGCTGGTGCAGTCGCAGGAGCGGTAGCAGCAGGAGCTGCGGCTGCAGGGGTGGTAGCGCTAGCCATCGGTCGGTAACCTTTTAGTGCCTGCTTGGGCTGGCAAATCTCCACTCCATTGAAGGTCTGGTTTTTGAGCGCTTAGAGCCGTTGCTCCAAGTTGTTGATCATTTCTTGCCGTGTAAGGGTTGCATGAATGGTGGTCAGCTAGATAGTTAGTTGTACGGTCAGCAAGATTTTCTGTATAAGTTATTGCTGAAGGGCCTGGTTGGTGTCTGGATTGGCATTTCCTGTCAGCATAGCGGTAGCGATGTTATTGGGGTTGCGGCAGTGCCACTTGTCAACTCATTCCTAGTTTTGAGGTCAGGATAGTTTGGAATTACCGTGCCAGAGGGCAATACCACCTTCCCATCTGTCACTCAGCGGATCTTTCTCTGTCGCAAATAGTTCTCTACCGCCAGGCAGCGGCCGCAAGACATACCATGTCCCAACTCTTCGCAGAAGTGGCAGAGGTTGTTGTTGGGCGGGTTGTTACCGTTATTGTTACTGCCCTGATTATTGCGTTGCTGATTGGCGGTAATGCTGTTATTCATTAGTGACTTGAAGCGGGTCATTGCCAAACTGAGGGTAGTCGAGATAGCCTTATCAAGGTCCTCTTGTTTCACATAATTGGTGGGTGTGGGCGGAGTCAGAAGAGCTGCAATCAATGCAGTCGGTAAAGGTAGGATCCCTGGTGTCCCATTGCCAATGGGTCAGGTAGCTGGCAAGTCGTGGATGGTAATGTTGGTGTCAGTACCTTTGAGTGCCCATTTTTCTGCTTCCAACACATCCTTGATGTCGTAGGGCTCTAGTGGGTGGTAGTCAAGTCTGGCGATCTCAAGTTGGCGGGCTATTTTGGTCCAGAGTGAGGTCAGTATGCTCTGCTGGAAGAGGTGTCGCTCCTTCTTGCGGTAGAGCTTCCTGTTCTGCAGTAGCCACTGTGCGACTCTCTGGAAATCTTAGTAGTAAGTGGATAATGCGCTGATAGTGTAGATACCGTCTTCAAATATGTCCTGGGCTAATTGGTGCAAGTTGTTTACTGTGTACCTTGTCAACTCCTCAGCGCCAGGGTAGAGGCGAATGACTGCTGCTTTCCACTCCTCATAGGTTGCTGCCTGAGGAGCAGCACCTTCCTGGCCACCAGGAATCTGCACATTAAATTCAGTAATCCCTGTCCAAGTCTCTGTGGTATCATAAGAAACATAGCGGGAAGCATACTCCTTCATCTGTGTATGGTCAGTAATGTTACAATCGCGTAATAAATACTCTAGTTCTCTGAAATACTGTGCAAGTTCCCTCGGCTTTGTCTCATCCCACTTCAGTGCTGAAAAATGGCCTCTTGTAGGCATGTGGAGGGTAGCTGCTTGTTCCATAGTTAGGCATGGGCGGTACAGAGGATGGGGCAGGGGATAAGTCGCCTTCAAAGAGTTCTTGATAGAGTAGTGTGGTGGTGGCGGTAGCTGGTTGCGATGAGCCTGTGGAGGGGTCTTGAAGATCCCTACCGGGAGTTGGTAGCGGGGTGGGTGAACTTGGTGTTGACCTGGGTGACCTCCCTACTAGCATCAGCTGGACCGGTGTAGGCACTAGCGCACCGGTTGCAGTGCGGTATGGGTAGAGTCGCTGTGTCGGCGGTAGGCGGGTAGCCGCCTCTGTGTTGGTCGGTGGCAGTGGTGCTGTTGTGTGAGTGGCAGGTCAGGCTGCTAGGGAGTCGAGCCTGATGATTGTCAGCTCACGTGCAGCGGGTGCAGGTGGTTGTCAGGACCCTGACCTGGGGGGCTCCTTCCAGAGCAAATAACCACCTGGGCAGAGATGATGCCAGCAACAAGTATGTGGAACCAATGATAACCAAATGTAAGTGATAAAGAAGAGGGATGACTGAGGAACTCAATGATAAACCAGGAAACTAATGGAAGAGAGGCAGATAAGAGGATGCAATGAACAATCAAGAGGCAAACACAAGTAACAGTAATCAGGAAGTCAAGTAACAATGGGGTGAGGTGAATATCAAGGCTAGGGAGTAGCTATCAACTACCAGACCTTATATAGCTGTAGACCACTACCTAAAGGGGAAGCTGGAAGCAATCTGGAACCAGTGGAAGTGATCAGGGATCAGTGGAAGTGATCTGAAACTAGTGGAAGTGATCAGGGATCAGTGGAAGTGATCTAGAACTAGTGGAAGTGATCAAGGATCAGTGGAAGTGATCTGGAACTGGATGTGGCTGGATCTAGATGTGGCTAACACCTGAATGG
>JABAJZ010013682.1:21072-31263 GCA_018857265.1 Termitomyces sp. T32_za158 | reverse complement strand
GGGACCTGACATCAATTGCCTCACAATAAAGTCCTGGACGCAGAATTCAAATTTCAACTTAGCACGTCTTAATTACTTGAGTGTCGCTAAGCCATAGTCTTGAACTTGGCTGTGTTTTCTATCATCTTACTGCCTTTATCGCTATGGTATCATACAGATACACTATTATTTTTTGTCACCAACATCTACACAACTTAGCACCTTGCACCTATGGCAGGCATCTGGCTCAGTTTGTCACTAAGCAACTTTACTCACTTCCACTCCAAATAACCACTAACTCCCACTATAAGCAACTGAGACCCTGCCCAAACTCTTTCACACACTTAGCAACCACCTGATGCTTTTTATATTGAGGCACTAAGTTACTGTTTACCCAGACAGTGCTTAGCTACTTTTGAGCGTCATCAGAGGTCCCAGACCATACATGGCCAAATAAGCTAACAGCCTTTTTTGTAATGTGTGTGCTAGCCCATGAGTTGTCTCATAACTGGTAAATTGCACCCCATGTCACGTGCTGTTACCAAATCAGAATCAACAAAAATCATTTAAAATTAGTGTTAGTGCACTCAGCCCAGCCATAGGCTTATCACCATGTAAGCAGTGTGTTGCAAGGGAAAGCTATCAGAAAACATACAATAGAGAAATATGGAATTGGGTTTGGAGATCCCACATACCTCAATTGTTTACACACCGACTGAGGTATGTGCACTGTCAATACTCAAACTCATACATATTGACTTACTTGTTATATCCATAGTATCTGTAATTAACAGCTACTATTAATTTTATAAACATTGCTTGACAATTGCAGTTTTGCATGATGGACTATCTTTTTCAACTAATCTTCAATGTTTCTGATAGGTCCATGAAACCATTTATGTGCTGAAATAACCCAAGAAGTGGTGGAAAAGATAAAAACAGTCAAGATGATCACAACAGCATAGTCTGCAAGGTGTTAAAGATAACAGTGCTTGATGACAAAAAAAAATATTCATACTCATTTCTTGTGCTGTAGGATTTTGTCCAGGGGGAAAGAATAGAAGGACAATTATAAATGAGACCCAAACAATGGCAATGATTCCAACTGGTGTAGACCATACTCCTACTGTCTAATTTGTTAATGAAGATCAAGCTTATTGCATGAATCTTAGATTGGGCTCACAGTTGAAAGGGCCAGGAACAAATTTTTTCCGACCTGATGTGATACGCAGGAAGATTGGTGTGGCATAGGAGGTATATAATCCAATGACAGATGCTCTAGAAACCACTTCCAGTAAGGATAATCTCATCTGGTTTTATTACTCACCCTGCAAGAGATGTCAAAACTGCAACTGAAAATCCTAACAATCCACATATTGCAGATGCAGCCATCACAAGCCAAACAGCATTAACTGGTGTTTGTGTGTAGGAATTGATTGCTTTCCACCATTTTGATCCTGGAAGGGCATTGTCCCTAGTGATGTGTCATCAAATGCTTGATATGTAGCTTGATAGGAATTAAGCATCCTTCAATTTATACCTAGCAAAAGCAAACACTGCTCGAGAGGCATCCACCCCTTGCGCAGCACCCGAAAAATACTGAGTATCATCGACCGGATACAAATTAGTAAGGGTGAGAGGGTATGAGATCTTAATCAGCAATCCAGACCTGAACAACAGTGGTCAAGGACCAGATGGCAAGCATTCCTCTTTTTCCTAAAGCATCAAGCAAGACCTGTGCCATTGGCAAGGGGAGTTCTGTGTCAAGAACCTTGGCAGTAGAAGGTATAACAAAGCTAATAACAATCAAGAGGATCCAGCCTAGACTAGCGGTGGCCCCGACACCGACCTGGTTAAGAACAATCAGAGTGTATGAGTCAGATGTTAATCATTAAACTTGCGAGAATAGCAGTCGGCGCAGTTTTACTCGCACCAGCAGTCTCTTCAGATATGTGCGCCGCTGAGTCATCTAAGAGTGGTGAGTTGTTATGCCCTTCAACGGGTATAGGAATGCCTCCCACAACCAGTCAAACACCACATCGGTGCTGTGAATGCAAGAATGAATGCCCATCCATCTATTTCAACATGAAGACTGAATCCCGAGGTGCATGAAAAAAGACTCGCCATTTGCCCATCCCGAGTGATTTTCAAACAGGGTAAAAGCATCTCTGGTAGATACTTTGTTTTCAGACATGAACAACAAAGAAATTATAGCCGCAATCGTTGTCCCAACTGCAGTCCAGAAGGAGTGAGAGTCAAGCTCACCAAAAGGGCTAAAACAATTACCATTTACAACAACGTAGTATACGTTCAGCCTCGCCAATATTGAAGTCGCAGATGAACAAATGATACCATGTGAAATTAAGATAACAAGTAAAATTCCGTAAGTGGCTCCTGATGACAGATCCGTTGCACCGTCAGAGGCAACAGTGATTGTTGAAGTAATCATCTGAGCACAGTTGAAATCTATGGAGCACATCAAAGCAATCTGGCCCGTGATATTAGCCCAACCTAGGAGATCGAAACCAAAGTTTCAGCAGATAAGGATGGCACCACCACTCATACCTGTGATCCAGCTTGCCAAGGGGGCATACTTTGGTGGTGCGAGCTTGGAGGAGAAATAATAAAGACCTGCACTCGTGCTTAGGCATTTCATAAAGAGTCAAATTTAGGCACTTCAAGTTGAAATAGACTCGTGAAAAACATACGGCATGGACGACGTCAATTCAGCTAATGACAGCGCAACTGTCATCACAAAAACACTTGGGATCAACCATCCAAAGACTAGACCGACGTGTCCACCATTGATAAGCCCAAATTCCATGGTCGACGACACAGATGCGATGAGTGCCATGATGGAAAACGCGAATGCAATAGTTTCAAAGAGCGAGAATTCACGTCGAAATTCGCTCTTATATCCTGTCATTGATGAGAGACTGAGCACACGAAGTAGAGCCACCAATGCTAACCTAACTCGGCCAACCTGATATCATCCGCCTGTCGCAGAGATATACCATGTTCAACGACACTTGCTTCCTTTACGGAAACATCCTTGTCCTGTGGCTTGAAGGCTTCAGTCGTGAGAGAAGTAATAGGAGAGCGAACTCTATGTTGACTAGACCGACGCTCGCCAATATTCGAGTGGTTGTGGGGTGAAGAGTGGTGAAGGGTGATGTCGAAGTCCATAGTTGAGAATGTAGGGGAAAAGATAAGGGACTAGATGATGCACTGAACCCTACATATTGTACGGCTCGATTCTGTGAAACAACCGTCTGCTTCTTCGACAGGAACATGAGTACTGTGTTATCAGCGGTACAGATTCAATCCTGTTATCAGTTCCACGCTCGTGAGACACATAAACCTGTCAAGTCTTGTTCAGGTCCCCACAAGATAAGACATGTTATCTCTCCAATTTAGAAGTTCGGGACCCTGACGAATCAAACTGATCGAGAAGCCTACCGTACAAAAAACTCAATATTTCGTTAGGATCAAGGCGAGTATCTTTAAGCAGTGATGTCGCAGCCCTGGGAAACCAGACCAGTTAAAAAACGGCATCCGCGATGATGAAACAAAAAAGCGACTTCCATCGTTGGTAATTTGCTTCTAGGTGCTATGATAGCAACGAGGCTACCGTTGGACTTCACATCACACTCCTTGTTGTATGAGGCATGGTCCCTTTATAATTAGTTGGGGGTGGACAGAGGTCTACTATCCCCTACTGTGAAGTCGGCACCCCCCCTCAGTCGGCACTTTTGATTTCTCAACAATTACTGTTTTTTTTTCTATGTCACTTTGTCAGATACTTAGTTTTCTATAATAAAACATTTACCCGTTTGAATTGAGGAAAAAGACTCAGAATTCGTCGAGTCCCTTCTTGACGTCGACTTGGGGGTTGGTCACTCTGTTGTCACGGCTGCCGTATGATGCCGGAGTTGACCCATCAAGCATTTTTGATTGGAGAATGCGACGACGTCATGATTTTTTTTGTTGATTCTATGACGACTTGATCAAAACAATAAAATATATGATCTACCTTTTTGGATACGACAAGAGCTGTACTTATGACACCAAAGAAAACCCGGGTAGTGCGCCCTCGTCCAGTCACAGACCCTGAGAAGTATGAAGAACTGCTTCAAAGTGCAGTCGCAGGTCTCATCAATGGGGAATACACTACGATTTCTGAAGCCGCAAGGCAAAAAAATGTATGAAATTCATGTATTCTATAAAGAAAAACTTATAACATATCACTGTTACACAGGTATCTCGAACTACATTGCAGGACCGTGTCAAAGGTCGGCATCAAGCCCGAGCACAAGCTAGCCAGCAAAGACAGATTATCAAGCCTGCTCAAGAGCAGGTTCTTGTGGATTGGTGTGCTCATTCGGCACTTTCAGGCCGTCCACTCCACCCCAATGATCTGCGAAAGCGAGCAAAAGCCTTATCTGGCAAGATTCCAGGCCAGAACTGGCACCGACGCTTTCTACAGCGAAATCCATCTCTCAAGCTAGGTCGTGCAGTCGGCCTGGATCCCAAACGAGCTGCGAACTTCAATAAGGCTACTGTTAGCGACTACTTTGCTCAATTAAAGTCACTGCATGACAGATTTGGTGGTGTGCCGCCAGATAATTTGTGGAACATGGATGAGACTGGATGCCAAATGGGTGGTGGTCGAAAAAATGATGGAAGAAGGCATCTTTTTACAGTCAGGCAGGAGCATCGCTATCGTATCAAAAGTGACAATTTACAGCTAGTGACTATTATTGAATGTGTTTCCGCTGCTGGTCACAGTACTTTACCCTTTTTTGTGCTATCGGATGGTCAACTCCCAGACATTTGTGATGTAGAAGATGGTTTAGTTGGCGGGTACGATACTTATTTTCTTTCTTATTTTTGCACAATTTTTATATAATTTTTACAGTGTTGCAACGTCACCTTCAGGCTGGACAGACCGGTTAATCTGCGAGCAGTGGTTTCTTCAAATCTTTGTACCCTGTGCCTTGGCTTGTCGCGTTCCCAATAAACCAGTTGTTCTGACAATTGATGGGCATGAATCTCATGAGACACCTGCAATGCAGAAAGCTGCTTACACGCATAACATCATTCTTTTTGGCTTACCTTCAAAAACAACACATAAGCTTCAGGCCCTTGACGTTGGTGTTTTTGGACCTGTATCCAGACGTTGGACCACTCACTGTTCTACACGGCTTGCTGAAGGTGTTACAATAGACCGTTACAACATCATCCATGAATATCTCAAGGTCAGACCTGTAATCACTCCCGAACTCATAAAAACTGCATTCCGACTCACTGGAATGTATCCATTGAACCCGAATATCTTTACGGACGAAGATTTTGCACCAAGCATGGCATTTTCTAATCAGGCCCATGTTCCCGAGTCATATCCTGACACCATTCCATCCTCACCTCCCGCAATCAATACCGATGGCGAGATTGATGATGATTACATTGCTACTTCAGATGATTACATTGCTACCTCAGATGTCGAGCCTGTGGATACTATTGATACTATTCTGGTCACTCCTGCTCAACATCACTCATCTCTATCATTCGCAACTCCTCCACGCACTGCCACACCATTGACACGGTCAGGATCTGCCTCATCTCATATGTTGATCTCTCCTGGAAGTGAACTTGTACCTCTCGAACATGATGCAAGCAGATCAAAGACCCAGCTCCTTGCGTTGATCCATTCTCTGCGATCAGAGATTGGTGCCCTCAAAACTGAGTTAGAGCTCGAAAAAGCCACAAGCGCAGCAGCCAATGCTCACTGCACAGTGGTGCGAGCAGAGCTGGCAGATGCATTAGTGCGCCTGGAAAATACACGCCTGAAGAAAACTCGGGGTTCCACCAAAGTCAAAGCACGTTTCTTGACACATCCTGATCTTAAGGCAGCATTTGAAATGGAGGAGGCCAAGCGACTTGAAAAAGAGCGGATTGAAGCTGAAAAGGAGGCACAAAAAGTTGCGGATACAAATGCTCGCAATACTCGCATTGCACGGGACTCCGCTGTCAAAAAGTTTGATCTTCCACTTACGTCATTCAAAAAGAAGGAGGAATATGAAGCCTTGGCCCTTGCGCTTGAGCTATCTACAAAAGGGACTGTGTCAGAACTGACCCAGCGCATAAAAGACTATCTGGCAGAGCATCCTGAATTGGCTAGGAACCCACGATTTTCTGGGTTATTTACTGTTGGTCGTCGCCGAAAAGACAATGTCACCATTCCCAATGATTCAAATACATCCTTGCAAGACACTGGCCTCCTCCCTTCATATATACAGTGTCCAGTTCCAGGTTTGGCTGGAACAAGTAGTGTTAATCTGCCATTAGAACCACGGTATTCTTCATTTGATATGGCTTCATATTATGGTAATAGTTATTCACCGTACACTCAATAATCATACGTATTCACAATGATATTTCTAGTAGACTGTCTGAACTAAATGGTGCATATTTCATACCATAATATCACTCCTCCTCACCATCTGAGAAATCCCCAGGTTGGTGCAATTTTCCGTGCATTACGAGCTGTTTTCCAATCAAACTACAGAACTGCCGTGACCGAATAAGCTGGCTATGAAGTTGATGTATACGTTCTTTGAGTAATAGGATTTCCGTTGACATCTCCTCGCGTTCCTCTTCTCCTGCTCTGAATGCATCCCGTAGACGATTGTAATCTTGAATGAGCTCTAGATGAGCCGTAGTTTTTGTGTCATTCACCTTGGTGTCATTTGCCAAGTCACAGGTCGATTCTTCAACTGCCGACCGAGGTGGCTTGCGCTTGGTCGTCGACTCAATTTTTATCATATTTTCTGTGTGGTGTCCTGGAGAACTAACATTGAAAAGCCCGATAGCCTGTTCCCAGTCCTGTGTACCTTGAGAGCAGAGAGGTCCACCTTTCTGATACAGCCTAAAGTCCAAAAAGTCTCATTCTGTTACTACATATCTCAGAAAACAGTTGACAAACTCAGAATTTTGCTGTGCAGCTCTAATTGCGCTTGGTCTCGGTGGACTGATCGATGGTCGAGCACATTTACGAGTGCCTGGGATTGGAGGATCGGAGAATGTACGCCAACGACGCTTGCGTCGAGGAGTGGTATTGGTTATAAGAGGATGATTGAAGTCAGAGGACATGCAATAAGATATTGTGAACGATTCGATGGTAATACTTATAAGTAAGTACTCTAATCAAATGAGGGCGCGATAGTAGTGCCGGGCGGAGCCTGAAACGGCATTGGCTCGCTTATGGTCATGTGAAGTGACGACCTGTGACTGCCGACTGAGGGGGGGTGCCGACTTCACAGTAGGGGATAGTATCGCAAGTCTATCGATCGTTCAAACATTTCGTAAGTGTAACCGCAGCGTGAGGTCACGGTGAAGTCACACGAGAGAATCAGAGTCTTCACACAAGAGAGAACGGAAGTAAGCTCTGCAATCTACTGAACGAGTATATAACGAGGCCTTATATCTTGTAGAAAAACAATAAACCTAATGAGTCCTCAGCGCTCAGCGCCAGCGGGCAGGTACTGAATAACTAATGGTAAACAAATTAAAAGTCCGAAAAGGGGGTGACCGGGTCACTGTCATTCGCATTCTCCATTTTCATTACAAGGTCAATATCGAAGACTTCAGTGGGGAATTTTATGGGGGACAAGGGTGTGTTGGGTTCTCATAGCACGCGAAGGGGGGAGATGTCCGTAGCATACTTGGTACGCGACCAAATGTAGTACGCCCCCCCGGGGTAATTTTAACCTAATTAACATAAACTAACCTAACTACGCGCCAATCGCGCAGGAGTTTGTTGAAGAAAATTCGCCATGCATATGCAATAAAATGTCAACTCTCATAAGGCTGACCATTAGAGACCGTGGTCAATGGGGCGTTTTTCCGGTCAATGCAGCAAAATACAAATATCTTCGGTTTGTCCCAATACATATATGCATGTAACATGTAATGTTTACATCAATCACCATCATTTCCTGGAGTTCCCCTCATTCTGATCCTCTCCAAGAGCGTCGCCTCCGAATATTTCCGCACTCCCTCTTGACACCGTCAATGGCCTCGATCCCCTAATCGTCAATTCCCGAGATGGCGTGGATACGTTCGTGTACGACGCTGAAACCGGCACTGACTTTCTCGTGGGTCGCCTCGTCTCCTGAGCCGGAGGTGTTTCCAAATCCACTGGCATAAAAAGCGGCACGGGACCCGACACATGCGCAGGAAGCGCCGCACTAGCCGGGTACTCCAAGGGGCCCTTGTACATGCTGTCTCTGCTCGACAACCGACTCAGAGTGGCAAGTTTTTCAGTGTCCATCGTCTGTCTCTTGAGGCGTTTGCGAAAGTGATATACCGCCAATACGACTGCGACGATTGTGATGCATAGGACGAACCCCAGCGGAATGGCGAAAGAGAGAGGGTTGTTGGTGCTGAAGAACATGCTAGGTGTGAATGCGGAGTCAGAGGCGGCGTCTCGCGCCGATAGAGCATTATAAGTGTATGGTGAGGAGGGAGTGTGCGTGCTGGAGGATAAAACTGGGAGGTCTATCTGATCACCCATGAAGGGATCGCTCTTAGAAGAAGAGGATGGCGTGCTCTCCGAGGCCCCAGCACCTGGTGACGCCGGGAAGGCATCGGAATTCCCATCCGCATCCGGTGGGGCTGACAGTTTTCTAGAGGCTGACATTTAGGGGTCAGAAAAGTCTCAATGTCTGTAAAGGTGGTATACTCACATGCCAAAGTGAAATAGGGTGACTCCGATACTGAGCCCGACCTTGTTTGCATTTGAAGAACAAAAGTCTGTTCTCTCTGAACGGACGGAGGATCGCTGAACACAGTTGTCAAGATGGGTTGCAAGCGTCCTTGCATAAGTACTCACAGCATCGTCGTGCAGGTTCCATTCTTCTGTCTGGTGATAATAGGCCAGGTCGACGTTCCGCAGCCTCGCCGAACCAAACCGGAATCTTCCTTGCGACGCTGAGGCGCAGATAGTGCATTGGATGTACACAGCCGGAAGGACGCATCACAACTCGACTCAGTAGGTCTATAACTGACAGCGATCTGCCGGCCAGGATGAAAGGTAGTACCATATGTGGGCTGATACCATATGACGTCAGACATGTCGACCCAGAACCAATAAACTCCTCAAGAAAAGGGGATAGGGGACGTCGCCGGGAAAGTGCAAGAGACTTCGAACGGTGTGAGGAAAGAAAGTGTCGTAAAATGAACGGACAGTAAAGAATATTCGACCTTCAAGGCCAGGAAGAAAGAGTAAGAAAAAAATCAAAAGGAGACGACCAGCGTTGGGGAGAAAGAGAAGTAGGGGCTGACAATGGCATGCCAAGGTTTTATAGTCTTTTCCAGAGACATCAGGCTCGATCATAATTGCGCTGTTCGCCTGTTCGCCACCCTTCTTACCTAATTATATTCTATCGATACTTGAACAATACAAAAACACAAGTTTCATAGATGCTGGTACAAAACGATTATATTCCAATACAACGAACACGGAAAGGATTCAATCTCAAATATTAAACTGAAGACGCAGACGCAACCAGCCTCAACGTCATAAGGGCATTGCTGGCCCTGTTCTCATATTCGGCGCTTCCTTCTGAATTCTCTTGCTCCGCCAATGTCACGACGTTAGCACATTCCAGAGTCATAGGTGTAAATGATGCGAGTTCCGAGGGCGGCGCCAAATCAGTACTAGCAGACATATGCAATTCTTGAGAAGCGGGCATTACAAGGCTCCAATTTGATCCTCTGAATTCTGTCGGAAACGCATGTGGTTCGTCCTCTCTTGCAGAGATTAGAAGGCTCTTGA
Organism: Termitomyces sp. T32_za158; assembly: GCA_018857265.1. Classification (NCBI taxonomy): domain Eukaryota; kingdom Fungi; phylum Basidiomycota; class Agaricomycetes; order Agaricales; family Lyophyllaceae; genus Termitomyces; species Termitomyces sp. T32_za158. The sequence continues at coordinate 21,446 of JABAJZ010013682.1, read as the reverse complement.
GGGCGCGTTTTGCCTTCGCCTTTGCAATCGCAGTCGGTGAGCGCCAGAGTCCAAACCCAAGACTGTGTAGTCGCCTATTGAAGAATCCATAACAAGTTTGAGGAGTGTTCGTACAGAGAGAAACCCTCGACCGGGATGCGACTGGAACATCGTACTTGAAGCCTATTCCGCCTCCAATCTGTTTAATCCCTTCAGGCAAGTCAAGAACAGGAGGTCTAGAAAGGGACATAGTTGATCGGCCGAGTTTTCGAAGTTTAGTCAGGTTCTGGAACGATGAAGTGCTAATAACAGAGTCTCGATGTTGAGGATAAATTGAAGAGCGACATTTGCGAAGCTTGCGAGGTCGATGCATCAGAACCGGAGGATCACGAGCT
>JABAJZ010013682.1:10036-20972 GCA_018857265.1 Termitomyces sp. T32_za158 | reverse complement strand
AGATGTTATATACCATAGCCATGTAGAAAGAGTCCTCGTTCCAGAAAGAGCAGTGGATTCGGGGAAGAAACGGAGCTTGTATATCCATAAGAATCGCCAAAACGTCCATTTCTGATGACTTCTTGTTGCGCTTAGTAAAACTCTTTAAGGCATATAGACGACCGGTTTCATGCTCTCTATACAAAGGATCATCATTAGCTGCTCGAAGATGGCCTGGGAGTGCTTCAAAGTCTGCAAGCGATAGTGACTTTTTCCCATCGTTAGTTCAGGGCATAATCGCAGTGAGTTAAGAGATACCTGAACTCTTGAGGACTCTTCTTCAATCGTGGTGAGCTGACGCTCTGTTTTCGGGCACATGACAAGAATTTCCTGTGGACCCCGGAAGAGACAGATCAGTGCTTAGTTACACTCCATACTCGAGTAAAAGACAAACATCGACGTCATCGTCCCAACCCGGAACGAGTTCTTTCATGTTTGAATAACGCTAGAAGCAGCTCATGGGTATGTCTAAAACGATATTGATGGTAGGGATACCTCGATATCGTAGCTGATATCTTGATCGTTGGCGGCCTCGGTTTTTTTCCGCCAATTCAACAAGTCAGAGTCGTCCTCAATCAAACCATGAAACGAGTTCTTGATTCATACTTCAGCTAAGAAAGGGTTCCATGTTACAAATGAACAAACCGAGAATGGCGAGGTGTCCAAAGAGGATATCTCAAGGCGAGGGAGTGTGAACATATCAAGATTCGAAACAACGGGGGAAGTTGGACACAGTGTTGAGGATGGAGAAAGAAGCTTGAGATGAATCAACACATGTTTTCTGGTCTATCACTGGCTGAACATGACGAACAAGATCTGGGTCTCCGCACTCGTCGAAATCTGATAAAGCCAATGACATTGTGAAGGTATTGATACTGATCGGTCTATGTGTGTCTCGTGAGTTGGAAACGAAGGTTATCGCGTAATATAATGAGAAGGAAGGAAAGAGGTAGCGCAGAGACTCGTGTTGAAAATGGACAGAGAGTGTAAGTGAAAAGAGGTAGGGGGACACGTGGCCGTGTATGGTCTAGTCTTTTCAACCTTATCCAAATTGAGTCTGTATTATATATGTCGCGTCAATGTCTTCCTTGTAAAGGTTGACTCGTGCCAGTTCCTTGTTATGCACAATCACTCGAGAAGATGCAATATTACTAATACACTGTGTGCCGTATTCGCCCCAAGCTCGTATCATAGGAGAGCAATTACCCTGGAACTGAAGCTACTCACAAGGCTCGTACAAGCCTACTGAGATATGTGAAAATGTGGAACGACTCCCACAAAGCTTGGCTTTGAGACAACATCCAGTTTCAATAAAAAGTGCGACTATTCTACATATGGTTGCTTAAAACAGGAACAGCTAGATATGATGCATGATGCAAAGATAACAATTACTAGGAGTGGTTGAGCATTGCTCAATCCCACGACGGTGAAGTCTGATAAGAATGGCTGCGGTTGGTTCCTCCGTTCTGTGCAGGGCTCGATGGTGACCATTGTGGGGAAGTTGGACTGTAAGCCGGAGAAGCAGGAGCTGAAAAACACAACACTGAGTATCAGTCGATGCACGTGAGGAGACGACATACAATAAGCCGGGGCTGACGGATATAAGTTGATTAGTGAGAAGGCAAGAAAAACAATGGAAAGGAAATCTCACAAGCCGGTGAATAGGTCGGTGATGTGGGGGCTAAAGGACAATTTAGTAATTATTCGCAATTCAAGTATGGTATAACGTACAGTATTTTGGTGAGGCAGGTGAAGCCATGGGAGACGTTGGGGAATACTTGGGAGAAGAAGGTGACAACTGGGTGGGCGCTGGAAGGAGAAGTCATTTGGTGTCAAAGGGAGAACGAGCTCGAAGAACGTACAAGCTATAGGCACAAATAAGTTGTGTAGTGATGGTAAGTAATAAGATCAAGATAACGAGATAAATCAACTTGCTTGGGGAATCTGTAGCAAAGGTACATTAGGAATAGATAGATGGATGTGCTACAGGAGAGATACTTACAACGCGGGGATGTAGGGCTGAACGAAGGGCTTGTTGGGGAGTAACGTGGCGATGTAGGACTAAATGAAGGTGATTGCGGACTGTATCGTGGCGATGTAGGAGAGAATGACGGAGAGGTCGGGGAATAGCGAGGGCTTGTTGGTGAGTAACCAGGCGACGTAAGATTGAGCGCTGGAGATGTTGGAGAATAAGTCGGCGATGTAGGACCACGCGAGCGATCGTAGAAAGGAGAGGTTGCATATGGAGAGGTCCCAAACGGTGAAGTCGCGCCGCCAAAAGGTGATTGAGGGACAAAGCTGGGAGATGTGGGGGAGTAAGCATTTGGTGAACTCGGGCTGTATCCCGGACCGCCAGGAGACATCCCACCGGCTCCAAGTGGGCTCTGACCGAATCCAAGGTACTGGAAATTCGCAGCATCTTCGCCGCCGTTGACCGCAAGCGGAGAGAATGAAGCTTGGTCTCCTTTGAAGATTCCTTCTTGCCAAACAGGAGAATTTGTGTCATAAGGAGTCATAGCCACCTGACCGGGTGTCATGCCACCATCAATGTGAGCTGCGAGCATAGTTTGAACAGGAAGACGATGGTCCACAATAGCATCTTTCAACATGTCTATGTCAAGCGCAACATCGAATGCACCTGTGCCCATGGGCGCCATTTGCCCAAACATGACGTTCTCTGCAACTCCGTGACAATCATCCTTTTCGCCAACCGCAGCGGCTTCCATTAGAATTTCGACAGTCTCCTCAAAGGAACATCTCATGAGAGCGCCAGTGTCCGCACGATTGATACCATGTCGTGTGATGGCCATGAGAGTTCCACGATGTGTCATCAGGTCGCAGAGTAGCGCCAAGTGACGGTAGTTCACATACGAACCGTCGAACTCGATGACACTACGAAGTTCCCTCATGATGGCGGCGCGCGCAGCTTCGATGCCGAGGACATTGAATATTTCGACGCAGCTGTTCGAGTATGTGCGCTTGAAGTCCACGCCCTCGACAGTCATCACGGTCTTCAAATTCACGCCATCAGTTTCAAGAACCCATTCTTTCTCCTTCTCAGTGTCGATGCTGCCATCCGGTGTGATGACCACCTTTTTCTGTTCCATAAGGAAGACACGCTTGATACCTTTGACGCCACGAAGGCTGACAGAGTTCAACATGGTCGTTTCGAGCGCCCGCAGAAACTGGTCTTCTTCAATCTTATCCTCCTCCTCATCTTTTCCTCCGATGACACGACAACGAATGATGAGTTTTTCAGAGTTGTCCTCACTCCAAATGACAAAAAGGTCAGTTTTGAAACTTTCCGCGATCCGAGTGGCGACATATTGCATGGTCAGCTTCCTGTCTATCATCTTGGCACGATCCATTTCGAGACGAAGCAACCAGGGCGACTGGAGATGGAGTTTCGATTCAATTTCCTCGTCGGGAATGGCGAAAAATGATTCGACAAAGAGTGAATCCTCCTCGATAATGGTTGTGCTCGGGTCTGGGTCATACCAGATCTCAACACTGGCAGTGACAGTTCGAAGCGATGTATATGCGAGCTCCTGCTGAACATTCTTAGCCAACGTAGATGATTGGGAAATCTCGGGTTCAAGGTAGACAGTGAGCGATGGGGTTTTGATGTTGGTAGCAACATTAATTATTTCCTTCAAGCGAGGAACACCAAGGGTGACGTTTTTGCTCGACACACCAGCATAATGGAAAGTGTTCAACGTCATTTGCGTCGCAGGTTCACCGATAGACTGTGCCGCCAGGGTGCCGCACATCTCGCCGGGATGAGCAACCGATTGGTTAAACTTCGACTCCACTTCGCCCAAGACCCAATCGAATGCTTCGCGTGTTAGGTGGAACTTCTCCAGCACGCGACGCGTCGCAAATGTAGCCCGCAGATGCATACGGAAATTAAGTGTTGCATTCGTTTGACCCTCTAGGCTTAGCTCGTCCTCGCCGCGAACGACAATGAGCCTTTTGCAAAGCTCATCAACGGCATCGACAATATATGCGGGCTCAAGGTCGCTTGGCTTCCGCCGATCGATGTGAAATATTTGGGTCGCGTTTTGAACGATACGCTGGAGGTTGACGGGAAGATAGTGGGGTATATTGGTTGGGGCGCGAGGGAAGACGAAATGACGAAGTACACGACGATCTTCAAGCAGGCGGGTATACTCCTCGTCAAGTCTGGACTGCAACTCCAGCGAGCTGTCATCAATTCCAACTTGTAGAACACCGGGGAGAAAACCGCCCGCAGGATCTGTGACATCGACTCGGTAGTTGTGTTCAAACTCCTTGTCGCTCAGGCCAAACGTTTCTATAGTCTGCTTCTCGATAAAGGCACCATCCATGCCATCTTCCCCATAAACGAATTGGATCAGATCACCAAGGGAATTGCGCACAGTTCCATCATAGCAGACCATGACGTCTTCCAACGCCTTGACAAGACGACGCTGAATGTAACCCGTCTCTGCGGTCTTGACGGCAGTATCAATCAAACCCTCACGACCGGCCATAGCATGGAAGAAGAACTCCTGGGGTGTCAAACCTCGAAGGTAGGAGTTCTCAACGAAACCACGAGCCTCAGGTGAGAAGTCATCCTTGGTGAAATGAGGGAGAGTACGATGACGAAAACCGAATGGAATACGACGTCCCTCCACAGACTGCTGGCCGACACAAACAGACATTTGCGAGATGTTGATGAACGAACCCTTGGAACCAGCAACCACCATCTGCTTAACATTGTTATCCTCCTTCAGACTTTTCTGCGCGTACTGTCCAGAGGTATCACGCGCCAAGTTGAGGGAACGCTCGACAAGACTCTCAAATGACTCGCGAATGGTCATGCCAGGAGCAGCCTTGAGCCGATCATGGTACGCGTTGTCGATAATCTGCGCAACCTCCGCCTTACTCTGCTGAATCCTTTTAGTGATATAATCCATAGTCTTCGGATCGGCAATGGTGTCACCAATCCCGATGCTAAAGCCATTGTGGAAAAGCCAGTAATTCACGACCATCTGAAGACCTGTGAAGAGCTGCCGTGTTGCTTCTGGGCCCTTTTCGCGGAAAACGACATGTACCAAACCGCCCTGCGATGCACCGACCGTCTTCTTCTCAACAATGCCAAAAATTATTTCTCCGTTCTCAATCATTATACCATCGTCAAACACGGGATTGGAGGACCTCGGTTCAGGTGCACGATGAATATTTATTCCGCGGGGAATAGTCATGCTGAGGATCTGCTTGCCTGTCCACAGAGGTTTCGGCTTGACAATGGCAGGGATAGGAACAGTTCCATCCCAATCAGGTACCCAAAGAAGGATATTTTGAACAGCATTCCAGTCCAGGAAAGTATCACGCAATGTAAACTTTCGAATACCGCACAGGGTGTCTTGTACGATACCCATGACAGGTTTGTTGGCCTGTGGTGAAATGATCTTCGCGCAAAATAAGAACGACAATCTTTCTGATACATTGCGAGAAAATTACCTGTCGAGGCACCCATGCAATCTGACTGAGTTCGGCTCTAGTCTCCTCGCTTTGCGGTATGCTTTGTATAACGTCAGTAGACTGCTTCAAGTCCTAACCGAGCAAACTTACTGCATGTTCATCTCGTCACCGTCGAAATCTGCGTTATACGGTGGAGTGCTAATGATTCAAATTCAATAACCCCGTTATGAGGTGGACTGCCGCAATACGACTTACACAGATAGATTCAGACGGAAGGCTGTAAATGCAGATATCATGAGCAAAAGCATAGCAAGGAGATCATTTAAGTCTTACTGGAGTAAGGCATGAGCTTAACACGATGAGACATCATACTCATCTTATGCAAACTCGGTTGACGATTGAACAAGACAAAGCTAAGATCAGTCACGAACATTAGAATATATCGAAAAATCATCCTATCCGACTTACTCTCCATCCCTCAGATGACGCTCAACAATCCAACCGTACTGCAGGAAGGCATCGGCGCGTTTGTTGTAGCGTAAGTCAATGCGTTCACCGGTATCACGGACGACATAGCGGGCCCCCGGATAGCTAGTAGGTCCGTTACGCACCAACTCTTGCAAATAGGCAATGTTGTATGGAGTAACTGATTCACTGCTTAACCTTGGAGAACAAAAGGATGTTCGACAAAAGAACCCACCTCGCTCTGGGTACGTCAAATTCATGGCGATCGACTTCGGTACGCCAACTTCATCAAGTTCCAAGTTAGGATCACCCGTAATGACCGTACGCGCAGAGAAATCGACACGCTTGCCCATCAAGTTGCCACGCAGACGACCTTCTTTACCTTTCAAACGCGCTCGAATAGCCTTCACGGGACGTCCAGACTTCTGCAGAGCTTGAGGGATTCCCGCGATGTCATTATCCATGTACGTCGCAACGTGAAACTGGAGTTTGTCTGATCAGCAACTGATGAGCTGATGAACAACGGTGTCACACCGTACCTGAAGCAACTGCTCAAATTCGGAGATGACATGAGCAGGTGCGCCTTCTTGTTCGCATCTCCGGACGTTGGCAGAGGCTTTGATAATGTCACCAAGCTTGTAAGTCAGATCGTCCTCACTCCGCATTGCACCTCCATCGACAGCGATACTAGGGCGAACAGGAGGCGGAGGGACAGGCATGACAGTCAAAATCATCCATTCTGGGCGGGCATACTCCTCAGACAGGCCGAGGAGGTGCAAGTCGGAATCCGACATCTTTTTAAACACTGTGTAAACCTCAGACGGAGTGATTAATCGCTTGTCAGGTTGCAACGACTTCATTTCCTGAGCAGCCGAGTGGGATAAGTGTGCATCCTCCGCGAATATAACATGCATTAGAAACAAACCTCATCATCATCTTTAGACTTCTTGTACTGAAGAAAAAGTTTCAGTCCCTCCTTTCTAATCTGCGGCTGAACATGACCACAGCCACCATGGCCTTTCTTGACTTCTTCACCATCCTCGGCACCTTCCTCCTTAGGGTCATCAGGCTCGCAAACCGTCTTGCCCTTGCAATGGGACCAGACCATGGCCATACGGGCCTTCGAGTCACGGATATGGCGAATCTTGTCCGCAAAATTGGGATCCAACTTACATTTTGTTGAACAAAATCGACACAAGTGACGAGGATTTCACGGCAGAAGCAGGAGTCGGAGAGGAAATCAACAAGAGATATGCAATCAATGAAAGCGTCAGCAAGTGTGTCTACAAAATCAACCCCCCAACAAAGAACATGAACGAACAACACACAATGGGGCAAGCGACATCACGAGACTAAGTGCTAAGCCTCTGAACACATGCTGCTGCTGCGTCACAGCAGAGCAAGGTTAGGCCTATCCATCACCGCAAACACGTGGCGTTTCACGGCGCACGTCCTGCATGTCTTTTTTCGCACTGCTCGTTCAGCCCCCCATTTCACCACGCAACCTCGTGTCCAACCATACCACAGGTGGATGAAATTGGGTCAGCGCGGCGATCAAGCGACCGAAAACGCGCGCTATACGACCCCCCACCGCGGCAGGAAGAACGCCCTCGATTGTCAAGGGAACGAACGTGGAGCGGGTTTGGGGTTCTCCATGGGATGTGGAGAGAGCCCCCAGAAAATTGGGTGGTGGGGGTGCGAAACGAGTAGGGAGGAGACGCAACTCACGATATCTGCTTTTAGTTTCCCGCAATTTACGCAAATACTCTCGAGAATCTTTTTAACTTTCACAATGAAACCTGGCGATGAATGTTTTGGTCGATCCATGATGACCTCAATTTACACGAATCAACTCACCTGGATGGAAGACTGGCCTCGCTAACTCGATGTGGCCGAAATGACCTGGACACTCTGACATTCCTTCTCCGCAAGTCTGGCACTTAAAATTGCGGTCAATGGTACCCATACGAGGATCCATAAGGCCTCCCATCTTCGGTCTGTGTGTAGTCTCATCCATAACCTCTGGATGTTCAATTTTTGCTACTGAAACAGCTTTCTGCCAAGATTGAAGAATGCTGGTCAAGCCACGTTATAAGACAGAAAGCGACGCGACGTACGATTTCTTCCGGAGAAAGGATACCAAACTGTACCTCCTTCACCTTGCGAATCGGGGCTGCTGAGAAAGCAAAACTATGACCGAGCATGATTAAAAGGAACTGGACAACGGGGCTAAAAAGAGGTGGTCCAAAGGGGGATCGGGGAGGAGTATATTGGATGGAAAATGTCGTAAAAAAGAGTCCAAACAAGGTATTAGCGCCACACGCGTGAGATATATAGCGATCCGATGTGTTTTGAGGGGATTTTGAGCGAGTTTTGAGAAGGTTGGAAAATTGGCGGCACGAGCCAGAAGACCAGTAAACGGACCCGGGAAGTAGCGAAGAGTTGTGCCTGAGGCGGTCAAGGCAGATATAAGTCTACCGAACCTGTACGGATGGACAAAGAGCGCGAATAACGACGCTTGCTCGACGATGGCCGGACTGGTTATGGTGGTTGGGGGTCAACCAACGATACCGCGTCTTTTCTGACTCCGCTACAATTTGTCGGATCCGTTGTTTACGCACTGCCACTCTTGTTTTCTTTCCTTCGATTTGTCTTCAACTTTCGGATTAATTGGATTGTTTTGCTCTCAAAGTCTCTCACTATGTTCTGCCTCCTTTCTCCGTTAACCAGTGTCCCAGCTGGCCTCAAAGCTGGTGTTCTTCAGAGTTAGTTGTGCTGGCTTGATAAGCACCATCATGGTCACCTGACCCACCCACTGTGAGCGACGACCTCTTAGGATGAAGGACTGAGCATCATAGTTCGAGTGATGATTGTTTAGTGGCCTGCTGCTATGTGCATAATGAATACATTGTCAGGTATCGTAGAGGATGAATGTTTATTTATTGGTCAAAATATCAACGTCTGGTCGTTCATCCAAAGAATAGAGCTGATGCAAATCAAACAAAGGCGACCGAAATCTAGATGTTAATTCTACCACATAAGTATCACTCATGCGTCGGGCGAAGGATCACCGGCACCGTCCATCATATCTTGAACCATGTTCGCGAATGACTGTGGAGTAGTGCCCGCATTGTCGGCATACATTGCGTTCTTGTTGCGCATCGTCTGCGACATCACCTTGCGTGCACGTTCAAACATTTCCCTTTCGTATTCTCTCACAGCCCTGTCCAAAGCCTCTGTACGTCCATTTCCACCAAGTTTAGCCGCCTCCTTTACTCGCTTTGCCAACTCTAGCGCATCCCTCATGGCAGCGTTTACACCTTCTCCTGCGAAGGGTGTCATCACATGCGCGGCATCGCCTATAACAGTCCATCCTGGCTTGTGCGCAAAGATATGCCCATCCGGTAGGACATATTCATATAATGGCCACGCGCGGATAGTCTTGGGATCTGCAGCCGTGATCCACTCCAAGAGTTCTGCTGACCACCCTGCATTTTCGTAACGTTTCTTCAGCTCCCCTTGAACTCGTTCAAGATCGCCTCCGCATCGATCAATGAGATCTCGAGGGTCATTGGGCGCCTCCCCTCGCTGAAATGCATAAATCATGATGTTCCCATTGCCTATGCGTTGACCAGTGAGAGCAAGCCCAGATCCAATTGTGAAATAGAGTCCATTTCCGACCCTATTTGAGATTTCCGGGTGTTGCAAATCTGGGTTGGCGATATGCAACTCAAATCCGTTGATCCCTGAGAATACGGGATGTGAATCTGTGAGATATGCACGAACTTTGGACCATGCCCCCTCTGCACCAACAACGAGGTCATACTTCTCGGTCGTCGATTCCTGTATGGTAGAAGTACCGAAAACAAGCGCACCATCCGACGTGATGGAACTGACATGTGCGTTCCAGCGGATGGTACCTTCAGGAAGCCCATTGAGCAACAAATCCCTTAGGTCCTCGCGGTCGATTTCAGGACGCAAGTTGCCAGTTTCAGCATCATCCGAGTGTTGGAAGACGAGCTTTCCATGACGGTCTGCTATGCTAAAAACGCTAGAACTGGAGTCGGCCCGTGCGCGGGCGTTGAAGGCGACACGGAGGCCCGCGGCGTCGAGGGCGGCGAGACCGGTGTCAGGATGTAAGTCGAGCGTACCCCCCTTTGTTTTACGGTAGGTGGGGGAAACGTCGCGCTCAAATACAGTGACGTTGACTGTCTTGGGGGAGTTCGACAGGAGATTAGCAAGGGTAAGTCCGGAGGGTCCACCTCCGACGATGGCGATATTGAGGGGAGCCATTGAATGAATCCTGGGAAGAGTTTCTAAAGTTCTTAGAGGACAAATGTAATTGCGAACTTATAGGAGCCGGCTGTGTTAAACCGTTCAACGGGCCGATAGGAGATGGAGATGTCATACTTTGTATAATGGATGTATCATTATTGTATGATGCATCCAGGATGCGTGATGACTCGATTACAGTAAACTCGCAGCTTGATCGGGAGCCAAACTGAGGCAAACAACAATGAACTGTCAATCAGGAAACCGAGATTTCTTATGTCTGCAGATCGACTACCTACGAGCCTTTACGAGAGCCTTCTTCTTAAGCTTGTAACGGTCCTTGAGCTTACACAGGAATCAGAAGGGATTGTCACGCCTCAGGCTAAACAGGCGTTGCTGCAAGCTGTAGGTGTCTACCTAGGTCAACGCGGCCTTGAGATTCAATTTGATTCAGACCAATGATTTCAAAAATGCTATAAATCAAGCCAAGGACCTCGCCGCAGGATTGCCTGGAGGAGAAATGCTGATAGAAGACCAGGATGAAGTCATTGCAATGTTGGAAGAGCTGAGAGATCGTAAGCGGTGCGTGAATGATTTGGTAACGTCTGTTAGTTTCTGAAAGTGCAGACAGCGACCAGCTGGCTCAGTTCGCCTCTCAAGTCTTCGTGTCAGGGACAGATCTCGCTGCCCAAGAGGCGAAGATGGAAGTTGATTC